>OZ038489.1:4422535-4554717 GCA_964036315.1 Acanthosepion esculentum
ATGCATGTTTCATTAAAAACGACAGACAAGGTACTACGGTTAAGCTTTTTATTTAATTTTTCTTTAGTTCGTACAAGAGCTTTCTTTTCAGGACAAAGGGTGTGTAAAAACTGTCCAAATGTTTTATAGTTCCGAGCGCTTTCGGCTATACCTTTAGCCATTATCAAGGATGATTCGTTTTTCAGCTGAGTGTGTGCATTATGTGTATGTCTTAGTATGTAATAGGGATGTTTTTAATTTCCGAATACGGTTAGCACATTGTGGCCTTGTTCGTAGTTAATATTGTTAAGAGTTGGCTTTTTCTTTTTTATTATTAAAGCTTCCATTATTTTTAATTTTTTTTTACAGGTGGATGCAGTTAATATATTTGTGTTTTCTTCTAGTATGTTTCTAATGGAGTCTGGTAAGTCTGTGTGTGTGTTTAAACGAACAAGGCCACAATGTGCTAACCGTATTCGGAAATTAAAACATCCCTACCACACACTAAGACATACACATAACGCACACACTCAATTAAGATGAAAAATCATCGAGTTGCATAATAAAATTCACACAAGTAAATAAGTTATTGTAAACATTTACTATAAAAACAAATATAGCAATGTTATATACAAAATACTGACATAATAAGGACACGAGTCATATTCTTATATCGTCAGATCTATACCTTTTCAAGTTCAAAATAATAATTAATTTCAAAATGGACTTATTTTCAAGTAAAAAAAATTAATCAACTCCAAAATGGATTAATCAACTTCAAATTGAGAAAATGTCAAAAACCTAAAAACAATCAACTTCAAAATAAGAATAAACAACTTCAAATTGGAATAAACAACTTCAAATTGAGATATTTTTTTGGTAAATTGAAAATTATTTTTTCAATTAATTTATCCCATGAGTAAGGAAATTGACTGTTCGTCTTCATTATATAGATGAATAAAAAAACAAAATACAAAGAACTTAGAGGCCAAGAAAGCATTGGGTGAGCCTACAGTAAAAGTAGGAGAAAGTCCCGTATGGGCAAAAATGATGATTGATGATGATGCTGGAGAAACCTCTACAGAAGAAGCTGAAGAAGAATTAGCAACAGCTCCAAAGAGGACTTACCTCAAGAAAACTGTGGCTGGCGAAAAAAAGGCCCAGACTTTAGCTGCACATGCCGCAGCAGGAAATTGGAAAGATCTGGCAAGAATAATTGGTGTGCCTCTGCCAACAGTATACCGTTGGTTAGACCAGGGTGCTGATAAGAGTGACTCTAGGGAAGGAGCAAGAAAATATAAAATTACGCAAGAGCAGAAGAATTTTATCGAAAAATTAATTGAAAACTCTCCTAGGGTCACTCTTCAAGACATTGTAAATAAGTTGGTCGAAAAGTATGAAGTTCGTGTGATGAAAGAATGCATAAGAAAGCACTTGGACTCCATGGCCTTTACTTTAAAAGCGGTTCATTATGAACCAGAAGCTGCCAATAATAATGTCAATAAGGCGAAACGTAAGGATTACGCAGTAGCTTTATTAGAATTTCAGTCCCAAAGTGTGCCAATTCTTTATATGGATGAAACCAATTTTAATCTCCATATTTCAAGAAGAGAAGGTCACTCTAAAAAAGCCACGAGGTGCACTACAGTCGCGGCCGGATCCAGGGGAAATAACATCGATGTTATTGGATGTATTAGTAAGAATGGATTAATTCATCATAAAATTAAAAGAGGTTCTTTCAAAAAAGAGGATGCGAAAGAATGGGCCAGGGTGTGCCTTAGAAAGGCAAATGAAATTTATGAAAGGGGAGTTGTCTTAGTTATTGATAACGCTCCTTGCCATACTTCAATTGAAGAAGTTGTGGAGGAGGATGAATTTAGGCAACACCAAACTTTCAGACTTGCCCCCTATAGTCCGATGTTAAATCCCATTGAAAAGGTTTGGTCAGTCATTAAAGCTGACGTAAAAAGAAGTATAGCAGACTCAATTGTTGGGATTTTAAGAGGTGATGGCCAGGGATCTTTAACTACTTAAGAATTCCGCCTCAACATGTTACAAGCGATGATCTCCGAGGCAATTAATAATATTTCCCCTGAGACTTGCACTAACTTCATATCTGCAATACAGAGATTACTTCCATCTGTCATTAACTTAGATGATATAATCTTTTAAATATATTTCTTAGGAACGTTTATATTTTTTTATATCCCTTTTAAGTAAAAATAAAAGAATAAATATTAAATTTATTAGTATTATATTACTTCTCAATTTGAAGTTGATTAATCCAATTTGAAGTTTATTAATCCATTTTAGATTTGATTAATTTTTTTACCTGAAAATAAGTCCTTTTGAAGTTGATTATTATCATTTTGAAGTTGAAAAGGTATAGACTCTCATATGGACGTCATGTATGGCGTTCATCTTGTTCAGAAATGTTTAAACTATTATCCGTTTGCAAACGTTTTCTCATATTAAAATGGCTTCAAGTAAATGAATCTTTCAGGTATTAAACAAAACGATATTACAGCATCTATAGACTAGCGCAAAAACAGAGCTTTAAGAAATATCAAAACCCAGATCACTTGAACACTTTCAACAGCAACAACAAGAAAAGATGGGTAGCACATGTTACTTGAGAAATAATGACATAATCAAGATGATGACATACGAACGAAAACAAAAGGTTTGCAAAGAAACTGCCATCAATAATAACAAAAGCGATAACAATGAACTTAATAAACCGAACTTCCTGCAAAATTGTTTTAATAAAAAGATTTTATAAATTTCAAGCGACGGTAACGCAGATTTTTTCGAACTAGTTTCTTCATCTTACTTACCATCAATATGCGGGACACGGGGAAAGCCTCTTTTGTTTCGAATAATCATGGAGATGAAATTATTTGTGTCATAATAATCGGGCATCTTTATACCTGTTCGGAAATAAAATGAGATGATTTTCAGAATTAAATTTTAGGAGGGTACATCAAATAAAAGCTTATTTCATGTGCACACCTGGAGTAGACATCCGTCAATTTCGGGAGATTATCGAGTCTACTAGGATGTGGCGAGCTAATAATTTGTTGCAGGTATATTTATGTTTCTTCGAAAACCCCATAGACTTAAGGTAAAGTTGATAGCAACTCACCAACATCAAGTATACTTTCACTTTCAGGTTTCTCTTCTTGAAAGTGACTCTTTCAGCATGATTAACCGGAAACTTGCAGCGTGGCGAACCGGAAGGTGAAAGTACACAATCTGGAGAGCTGCCATCAAATATCTATTAACTACGAATATATAGAAAAATAGGAAAGAACAGGTTAGGTAAATAATCCGGTGTTCCTTAGTATTTTTGTTTTTATTTTTAAAAAACAGTGCTCCATACAGAAGTAGAGCTTAAATTATAATTATTAAAAAAAAAAATATGATTCCTTCGGTGGAGGGCTATGATTGCCTACGTCCTTTCAAGAAGATAATAAAAAATGAATAAACAAACTACTTTGTGTTTTTAATAAAAGTTGTTTGTATATATATATATTTGTCATCCACAGACAGACTGTTTCGCAGCTCATCAGTGTGGCTAGACGTCCGGTTGCCTCTAGCTAGGATCGAAACCCGACTGAATTTGCGTCAGTCGGAACTTCTCCCACTTAGCCATTAGCGTACGGAACGGGAGGAAGGTGAATTTTAGCGTGTTTATTTTTAGATTCAGATAAACACACAGTGACTGACAGTGACTCAATTCTGTCGAAGAGTATATATATATATGTATGTGTGTGTGTGTGTGTGTTTACAAATATATAGAAAAATAGGAAAGAACACGTTAGGTAAATAATCCGGAGTTCTTTACTATTTTTGTTTTTATTTTTAAATAACAGTGCTCCATACAGAAGTAGAACGTAAATTATAATTATTTAAAAAAAAATTATGATTCCTTCGCTACATAATAGTTCTCATGTTTCAAAAACATCATTGAGGATGAAACAGAGCTTGATACTTTAACTCAATTTAATTTCAATAATTATATTGAGATTTTTGGGTCTTGTTTTTGAAACATGAGAACGCTTATGTATTGAAAGAATCATATTTATTTAAAAATAATTATAATATATATATATATATATATATATATATATATATATATATTCTCAGAATTAACCTGTCGAAAAAGACAATATGTATAAAGCTATTTTTTGTCAGCTAAAACTGCATTTTCCCTCTTGTCTTTCTCCTTTATATATATATATATATATATATATATATATATATATATGCAGAGAAAGAGAGAGTGAGAGAGACAGAGAGAGAGAGAGAGTAAAGGTAAAATAATTCCGTGGGTCTATAATCAGAGTGGATCCAAGTAATATAAAAATATTAAAACTTATCCATAAAAAAGAGCTCGACGTATTTTATTTTTACAGAGCAATATGAATGAGTAATCCCAAAAATCTTTCTACCTCATGTATATATATATATATATATATATATATTAAAAAGGTCACACGTGGCCTGACGTTTGCGTTTAAGCATGAAATAGACTTTTGTCACCTGGTGTTGACCTCAATGTTCACGTTTATGTTTGTGCACACCATATACCTGATATCGAGCACTTTAACTGATAAATATAGCATATCATAAAAATATATTTTTATCATATATATATATATATATATATATAAATATATATACATACATATATATATATATATATACATACATATATATACACATATATACATACATATATATATATACATACATATATATACACACATATATATACATATATATACATATATACACATATATATACACGCATATATATCCATAGATATATATATATACATATATATATATATACATATATATACATATTTATATGCGTAAATATATACACACATATATATACGCATATATATACATTCATATATATATACATATACACATATATATACACATACTTATATATATATATATATACATGCATATATGTATATATATACATACATATATACACACATATATATTCATATATATGTACATACATATATATACATATACATATATATATATATATATATACATATAAACACACACACACACACACATATATATATATATATATATATATATATATATATATATATATATATATATATATATATATAAAAGTGGACATGGAAGTCAGCACTTAGAGGCGACAGTCTGTTTCATGCTAGTGCAATCGTCAGGCGACTAGTGCTGTTATTTTTCTCGGCTGTTTATATAAGGGTCAGTGGTGCATTATGGGTAGTATATTTTGGCGGTTACTTTTACCGGAAGTCGCTTATTTGTTTATTTATTTATGTCAAATTATTTTGCTTGTTTTTTTTATTTTTTTTTTATTTTTATTTTTTATCTTATTTATTTATTTATTCTTTTATTTTGATCGGTGTTTTTGGTTAACGTAGTAAAAATTTGTTTATGTAGCTTATTGTTGGTAGTCTATAATGGCCGTCATTTACCGGAAATCGCTTGTTCGCTTATTTATTTGGGTCAAATTGTTTTGCTTATTATTATTATTTTTATTTGTATAACAGTTATAACTTTCGTCCGTTCTTTTGTTTTGATTTTATTTCGCATATTCTAACAGGTGTGGTTTTGTGATTTGTTTGGAGTAGTTTATTTTGCTTATTTTATTGTTGTTTGTTTATATATTTATTTATTTTTCTATTTTAAGTTGCGTAGTAAAAATTTGTTTTCATGTCTACATTTTGAGATTAGCTCGGATCTTTTATTTAATAATTTATTTTGATCTGGGAAGGTAATGATAGCTATTTTTTCCTCCAAGCAAAGTTTGCAAGTTTTTGATAGGTTGTTGTAGGCTGATGATTTTTTCCTTATTTTCCAAGATATTTTTGGTGTGGTGTGTGTTTTGTTTTTTATTTCCCAGATATACTTAGAAAGCATTGTGCTGTTCGCATATTTACTATTTGTGAAAGACATTTTGTGTACATAATTTCTTTGTTTCCATGGTCCTTCGGTTACTCCTATGTATACTTTTTCTTCATTATCTGCTGATTTTGTCGTGGCTTGGTAGATTACGTTGTTTTGTAAACAATTACCGTTTAAGGGACATTCGTTTTTTATTCTGCAGTTGCACGTGGGTTTAATTTGTTCGTGTGGTTTGTTAATAATTTTTCTGTTGTGCTTTTTTTATTATTTGTGCCATGTTCTCGGTGCAACTGTAGCTGATTTTTACTGTGTTTTTGTTGAATATTTTGTGTAGGGTGCTTGATTCCGGGAAGTGTTTGTGTAAAAGCTTGAAGAATATTTTTCCTATGTTTGTTTTTACGTTTTTGCTGTACGGTGGGTTGAACCATATGATATTTCTTTTTCTGTTGGTCTTTTTTTGTTCTGTGGTGAGTATGTGAGTGTTGCTGGGAATCCGCTATCTTTTAGGGCTGTTTCGTAGTCTTTCTTGGCTTTGTTAAATATAGATTCATCGGAAGAATTGTCGGAAAGCCTGCGGTTAATCGATTTAGGTATCTGTTTGATTTCTAGCCATAAAAAAACACCGATCAAAATAAAAGAATAAATAAATAAATAAGATAAAAAATAAAAATAAAAAAACAAACAAAAAAACAAGCAAAATAATTTGACATAAATAAATAAACAAATAAGCGACTTCCGGTAAAAGTAACCGCCAAAATATACTACCCATAATGCACCACTGACCCTTATATAAACAGCCGAGAAAAATAACAGCACTAGTCGCCTGACGATTGCACTAGCATGAAACAGACTGTCGCCTCTAAGTGCTGACTTCCATGTCCACTTTTATATTTACACACGCTCTATCTCTGATATTGAGCACTTTACCCCATAAATATAGCACACTTTAAGACTATATTTCTGCATATATATATATATATATATATATATATATATATATAAATGTATACACACAACACATCTTTTCCTTATCTATCTGTTGATGTCATTAGAGGCGAAATGCATTATGGGATATTATTTTCGTAACTTACTTTCATGAATGTTTCTCCAAATGTCAATAACTTATAACTTTGTCTGGATTACATGCCAATGTTTATTACATACTTTCAACCTGGAGGACGCATGAATAAAAACAATTTATTTTATCTATTTTCTACCCATTCTGACGTATTTCCCTTTCAAAACTCGGACACTTAAGGCGGAGTATATATATATATATATATATATATATATATATATATATATATATATATATATATATAGAGAGAGAGAGAGAGAGAGAGAGAGAGAGAGAGACAGACAGAGAGGTATACACATGCGCACACACTTGCATATATATATATATATATATATATTTATATATATATGCTTGTCTGAATCATCTTCAAGAGGCGAGAGCAAGATCTAAAGGGTCAGCCAATCTAACAATGATCTCATCTCACAATCCTCACTCTTGCTCCGTATGTGGCCTCCTTTGTAAATCACTAGCGGGTTTTAAATGCCACTTAAGATTATCGAACAAAATTCATAACTGAATCATCTAAGCTGTCAGATCCTCATACGTCGAAACCGACGGGAGAGTCCATTATTATTATTATATATATATATATATATATATATATATATATATATATATATATATATATATTATATATATATATATATTTTAACTGATTTAAAATATGGTTTATTTATGCTCTGTAAATTTACATTGAGCACTGTTTTGTAAAAATAAAAAATATTAATAAGAACACCGGATTATATATCTTACTGTTCTTCATATATATATATATATATATATATATATATATATATATATATATATATATATATATATATATATATATATATGCAAGTTTCGTTGAAAACAACTCCAAGATATGGTGGTTGAGTACTTTATATAATTTCTCATGTTTACGAATAATTTTTTTCATCAGGACATAAATTATATAAAATATTGCCCGAATATTTTCCTTGCGTATTCAGTTATACTTTTAGCCATTATCAAAGATGAATTCTATTTTAGTTTTAACTGAATATATGAATTGTTTAATGTATGTATCTAGAGTTATAGGAATGTTTTCTGGAAGCATTATTAATAAAAAAAGAAAAATGCCAACACTCAATAATATCAAATATGAACAGGATCACAATGTACTCACCGTGTGGGGAAAATAAAACATTCCTATAACTTTAAGTGAAATAGCTAAAAGTATAGCCGAAAGAGCTTGAAAACATTCGGACAATTTTTGTATGATTTATGTACGGAAAAGAAAATAATTATACGAACACATGAGAAATTATATAAAAAAATCAACCACCACACATTGTTAGTCGTTTTCAACGAAACTTGAATAAAAGGGGGATTGCTGTCCGAATATATATATATATATATATATATATATATATATATATACAGTTGCGGCCAAAATGTTCAGAACGGCATTGTTTTCGTCAGAAAAGTAGGTATAAGTTTTTATCAAAGTTGTTTTATATTCTATAATTTTCACAGACAATGACTACGATATTAATTCTTATTGGCTAGGATTTTGGTGTAATTTGAGAGGATAATACAAAAGCTATGGATGATTTAGTGATTTACGGCAAAACTCATGGCGGTCAAAATGATCAGAACGGTTGAAAAAATAACAAAATAATAAAAAATGACAGAGAATACTGGAATTATTTAATATTTAATGTGAAGCACTTTAGCTTCAATCACACTTTGACATCTTCGACTGCATGAGGAAATTAAATTTTCAATTTCTTGCTGGGTGATCTTATTCCATTCTTCCTGAAGGGCATTCCATAATTGCTCGGTTGTTTTAGGATTTCTGGCTTTCGAACGTTCTCCTAGAATATTCCACACATTTTCAATAGGATTGTGATCTGGGCTTTGAGCAGGCCAATCCATAACAATAACCTTTTCAGCCTTGAGGAAGTTCATGACCACCTTAGCCTTGTGACATGGGGTATTGTCCTGCATGAATATGGGTGGTCGCTTAGTTGAATTTCTCAGCACAGGCAAGACATGATCTTTTACAAGTTGTTTATAAACTCCTGCATTTACCTTTCCATGTAATCGCACCAAAGGGCCCACACCATCTCCAGATATCATCCCTCAAACCATGACACTTCCTCCACCGAATTTAACACTAGTCTTAAGGCATTTAGGCGACAATTTTTCACCTACTTTTCGACGAACGTACCTTTTCCCATCTGAGCCAAATAACATAAACTTAGATTCATCACTGAAATGCACCGTTTGCCATTTTTCTTGAGACCACAACTCATGTTCGGTTGCAAAGGTAAGACACTTTTTATTCTTGGAGCTGGTCAGTGACTTCACTGCAGGTGCTCTTGCTTGTAGGTCATGTTCAACTAAACGATGAGACACAGTTTTTCTTCAGTACAATGCTCATTTCCTGAGAAACAGCATTAGCAGTTTTAAATCTGTCCTTTTTAACCAACTTTATCATAGCACGATCTTCACTCTTGGTCGTTTTTCTTGGCCCACCTGTAGACTTTCTTGCTTCACACAAGCCACAATCATCGTAGACCTTAAGAATACGGTGAACAACACTTTTTGACTTGTTAACAATCTTTGCAATAGACCCAATGCTTAAATTATCCTTCTTTCGAAGCTTAATAATCTGCTGACGAATTGGTAACGGAGTAAGTGGCATTATATTAACAAAGTACACTGCAGATATTCTTACTAATGAAACGAACCGTCACGTAAATAAATTAAAAAATTAGAGTTCGCCAGTTAAATATACTAAAACACGGAGTAAAAGCAACCGTTCTGATCATTTTGGCTGCCATGGGTTTTGCAGTAAATCACTAAATCATCCATAACTTTTGTATTCTCCTCTCAAATTACACCAAAACCTCAGACAATAACAATTAATATCGCATTTATTGTCTGTGAAAATTATAGCATATAAAACAACTTTGATAAAAACTTATACCTACTTTTCTGACGAAAACAATGCCGTTCTGAACATTTTGGGCGCAACTGTATATATATATATATATATATATATATATATATATATATATATATATATATATATATATATATATATATATATATATATATATATATATATATATGATTTATAAATTTTTCTAAAATTTAATTAATAAATTTATAAAAAAATTGTTAAAATTTGGTGTAGTGCTCAATATCTGAGATACAGCGTTTATATCAGGTCATCCCATAAGTTCTGTCCGAATTTTGAATAAAGAAAACAAGTGACAAAATGTTACATTTAATTACAGATTTAATCAACAATGTATTTTCCCTGATTATCTATGACTTCCTTCCATCTATTAACAAGCTTACTAATTTCATTACTGTAAAATTCTTTTGGCTTTGATTCGAAGAACTCACAAATGTCAGTTTTAACCTCTTCCTGTGTTACAAAAGCTGTTTGTTCCAAATAATTCTGTAAGCTACGAAACAAATGGTAGTCTGAAGGAGCAAGGTCGGGAGAATAAGGTGGATGAAGAATTTTCTCCCAACCAAGTTCTTCGATTTTTTGTGACGTGATTCTTGCTGTGTGTGGTCGCGCATTGTCCTGATGAAACATCACCCGTTTTCAATTCACTAGAGCAGGTCTTTTTTTCCTCAAAGCTTGGTTCAAACGCTCTAATTGCTGACATTATATTTGAGCATTAATTGTTGTATTAGGTGGTAAGAATTCAAAGTTGATTATTCCTTGGCAATCCCACCAGATTGAAAGAAGAACCTTTTGCCCATGAAGTTCCCTTCTCGGCTGTGGCTGGGGTCCTTCCCTTTACCAAGCCACTGTCTACGACGCTTAACATTTCGATAAAAGATCCATTTTTCGTCGCCAGTCACAAGTCTATCCAAAAAAGGTGAAACAAGTTGGCGAGAATGGAGAGAAGAGCAGATGTCAACTCGGGATTTGAGGTTGTTTTCAGACAATTCATGAGGCACCCATTTTCCAAGTTTAGGAACTTTTCCAAGTTGTTGAAGATAACGATGAACAGTTGTATGGTTTGAACTGAGAACCACTGCCAATTCCTCAACTGATAAAGCAGGATTTTCTTCAAGGGCTGCTTCAAGAAGCTTTTCATCAAACTCAACTGGACGTCCGGTTCGATCTTCATCTTCAAGGGTGAAATCTCCACCTCTGAATTTTGCAAACCATCTTCTGCAAGTTCTTTCATTCAAACATTCCTCTCCATAAACTGAGTGAATGTTTCTAGCCATTTCGGCTGCTGAGTTTCCTTTCTTGAATTCATAAAGCATTATGTGCCTCAAATGATTCTTGGGTACTTCCATGTTAGCAGGGTTTTAATCAAACAAAATTTAATTTCATTGTTCTCTGAAATAAAATTTGATCAGTTTAAATGCATCTAAACATAAAAATAATGTTCAGCTTCATTAGACATTATAAAATACTCTTTAAATTTCGTTCATTTTAATAAAAAGTTAAAATTCGGACAGAACTTATGGGAACTTAATAGATAAAAACAGTGTATAAATATGAATGAACACTGCAATGTGATTTTCAGTTTTACACTTTAATACAGTCCATTATACCATCCATATATATATATACATATATATATATATATATATATATATATATATATATATATATATATATATATATATATGTGTGTGTGTGTGTGTGTGTGTGTGTGTGTGTGTGTGTGTGTGTGTGTATGTATGTGTATATATATATATATATGTATATATATATATATGTATGTATATATATATACATATATATATATACATATATCTATATACATATATATATATGTATATATATGTATGTATATATATATATATGTATATATATGTGTATATATATATATATATATATATATTTGTACATATATATATATGTATGTATATATATATATATATATATATATATATATATATATATATATATATATATATATATATAGATAGATAGATAGATAGATATATAGATATATTCAGAAAAATATAACAAACTGGAAAATTTCTTTTGACGCGTTTCATCCGTTAGAATTTCATCGCGTCACAAGAAAATTTACACTTTGCCATATTTTCTAAATACTGTTTGTTGATATGTAAAATTATATATATATATATATATATATATATATATATATATATATATATATAAGTGTGTGTGTGTGTGTCAAAATTCAGATATAAATAAAATATAATTTAAAAAGATAATTTAAGTAAAGACAACAAGAAAACTTTTATATACCAACGTGTTTCGTCCCAAGTAAACGTAAGGATTTTATTTTGCATTATGTATTTTTAAAAAAAAGTCAAGTGAGGGAAAATATCGTAAAATTTTCAAAATTTTTAATTTAAGAACTCACTAAAATATTCTTAAAGCTGTGTAAGTGAAGGTAAATAAAACAGGCCATTAAGTGATGTCATTTTAATGCCAAATAAACGAAAGTGTCATTATTGTTGTTGTTAAATGTTTATTTTCTTATTTCAATTTTGGGGAGATAACATTGATTTTTCCTGTTATATGTATCAGTATTTAACCCATAGCTGGGGTTTAGCGTGGAGAAAACCGAGATCTAATAAAATGACTTACCTGCAATTGAACCTTCATCTTTAGTGACACCGATCATCATGGCTTCTGAGTTAAGCGACCCATTTGCAAATAAGTTTGCAGGTGTATCCGAAAGGTATTTGTATGTGATGGCGTAAAAACTGTAACCGATGGGAGGGGGCTAAAATATATTAAAAAAATGTCAAAGAAATAGTGAAAGTAAATAAACGTAGGTGTACATTCTAGGATACGATTTGTAATCATATTTCAATAATATTTAATGAGTTCGATGTTGAATGGCTTTCTGGTTGATAAAAAGCGAACATTTGCTAAAAAACGGCAATGTACCCGGTCTTACAACCAACACATGTTCTCTGTACTGAGGAAGGCTAATTTTGAATTTCATTTGAACGTGTTGGAGTCTATTTATATTAAGTCCTAACAACCATCTCTCAATAAGCAGGTGTGGTTGGTAGACGTTGTGATGTGACCAAATATTGTAAGGAAAAATCTTTAAAAGTTAAAGAAAAAGTGAAGCATAGAATCTCTAGCGGAACTAATTAAACCTGAAAGTAAAGGCATTAAAATTTAGGTTGTTGCACAAATTATATAATGATAATATGTAATGGCTGGCTAATCCCCTTTGTAGTTGCCTACTCAGGTATTTCTTCAGTGATCACAGAGCTAACCATGCCCTCGTTTACGATGACTTGTGACTTCATGTTGACACAAACATCGACGGCTTCACAAGGGCAATGAAAGGCGAAATTAATACCATCGTCAAAGATATGAGAACACTTCCTGTTTTCAGTAATTTGTTTATTTATTCATGGATTAACTTGCACGGTCTTGTGGGATAGGCAGACGACACTTGGGGCAACTTCTGTCATGACAGACCAGCTCTTCCCGTCAAGCAGCGAGAACTATCTGCCTATTTCTACATTTCGAAGCGCGGCGGGCAACTCTAACGGGCGAAATCGGAAATATCTCTACGATCGTCCAGTCTCACCGACAGAAAGTTGAAACTTTTGGACAAGTAGTACTTGACCAAAAGCTTTGAATTTATTTATTCACTTTTGGTCAAGACCACATTTACAGACTCCACGGATGGCCATGTGATAAGGAGTATGCCCTTTTCACACAGATAGACTCGCCCGAGGTATACATATACTACTACCAGTGAATACTCGGCGTCTGTATCAGAGTCTGTATCAGAGTAGTATTAGAGGAGGTTAGCACAAGAATCACCGTCACAGCACCTAGACTCAGTAAGGAGTCATACCGCGATACTTCAATACCAAGACTGTATATATATTATTGCTACTAATCCGCATTCCTGGATCTACTAACCCGTATTACCAATTTGTATTATTACGTTAATACATTTATTTTCCTTATCTATTCCTGACGTTTGTTATTTATTGATATCGGATTTCATCCCGGAATCCACAACACCATGCAAATGAAACACTTAAGACTGAAATGAAGTCATTTACTATACTCTTTTTTGTGGGTGTCTCGAACACAGCTTCAGTGTCACATACTCGAAAAAGTTAACTGATAAAGATACCCCCTAGCAAAGACAGGAGAATAATATTAACGTACAGTGGATTGAATAAAGAGATCAAGTGACTAAAACGATCAAGATGAGGACACCAGTTTTGATTAAATCAGTGTACAATAAGAATAATTACGCATCTCAGAAATCCAGATACGTGGCGAGACAGCGGGTGTTGACAACAAGCGGCACAGACATATTGATATTAGAAATAAATGCAAGCAAGCAAAAGATGAGTGGCTCAACGATAAGTGTGTAGAGATAGAAAATGTACAGAACATAAACACAGCAGCACAGGAGAAAAGAAACTACAAGTAAGCTCATTGCAATCAGAAAGTGAACGTTAAAAAGAGAACAAAATGAGGAAATAAGGGTTGGGGAATTTAACACTCACACATAATTTCCAGCCTCTCATCTCTTCTTTCATTTACATCACATTCATTTATCATTATTATTATTTCAGCAGTAACTCTACCTTGAGTGGGTCACGAGATTGGGTGAATGTAAGTATAAAAAAGACATAATGAAGGTAAGCCAGGAAAAAACCGTAAGTTACTTACTGAACGAGTTTGAATGAATGGATAGCAGAACAATGTAAAAGATGGATGGTAAGGGTTTAAAAGTTATTTAGAGCACCCCCCCAAAAAAAAACAGGACGTTGTGGAGAGTCTTAATCGCTGAAAGGACATTGCATATTAAAAAAGAAGAGAAGTTTAGATAGATTCCATTTCGTACAACTTTATAAGATTTACAGTGGAATAAAAAATAAGCAAAATAAGTAAAGTTTTATTCTGTTAGCAAAGTCAGATTTTACCGTTATCCAAGTCGTTGCGATCAATTTTGCTGGTCTTTGCCTGAGACAATGCTTGATTTCAAGAGAAGTTTCCTTAAGGCAGTCCATTTTCGCTATATAATCTTTCACACTTTTCAGCAATTCTTTATTGGTCTTCAAAATCACCCATGGTGCCGTGCCACTTCCGCTGTGACAGATGCTAAAGCGAAACAAACCTGAAGTATAAAGGAAATTAATAAAGAAACGGAATTAATTATTTAATATTAATAAAATAAATATACGATGACGGTGTTTGGAAAATAATTGCGTTTTACTAGAAAGGTTATAAAAACAAACGTGCACTACAGGGTAAAAGTTTGGGCCCACCCTCTGGATTTAATAATTAGTAAGTTTCATGCCTTCTTTGGTGGAATTAACTTCTACTAACCTAGGACACTGAAACTATTTAATCCATTAGTGCATGGTGTCCAATTTTAATTTTAGAGAAAGGTTACATAAAATTTTAAATCTGTCAGACGTAAAATTACCATTTGACAACATGGTAGATTAGGTTAAAAATTGAGCTAAAATTTCAAAGAATTAGTTAATTTCGTTATTATGAATCTTCTTCTTATTGAATATATGATTAAACCCTTCAGGAATCAAAAGTTCTTACTCACACGAAGTGAGCTACTAAATTGTTTTTTTTAAGGAGTTATGACATTTATTGAAACAAAGCAGTTCAGTTGACCATTGATGACAATTCCAGAACAAAGTAACTATAAACAATTTTTTTTCGATCCTCTGCTAGCCGCAATGATAGAGAGAGTATTACCTCGAACCATCGCCAGTGAGACACGCTGCAAGAGTCACTCCGTTTCGCGAGGCTCATCCCTTAATTGAGACGCAATCGCGCCAATCCTCCGAAGGGACGCCATCGAACGAGGGCCAATAACCCCTGAAGTCTCCACTGCCACAGGAGTAAAAAAAAAAATCTATCAGCAAGAGAATATTTAACGTTTTTTTTTCATCTCTGCGTCCCGAACGACGGACCCCGGCTCAACTGCGGACCTAATCAAATTGCCGGCCGAAAACGTATCCGCACAGGTCGCATCCCAAATCAACGAATTCCCCATTTTAAAAGGGAAAATGGTAATGACATCCGGCCACTTTCCATCAGCACGGTCGAGGCCTACGGGTTCGATTTGGGAAGGGAACCTAGCTGCATCCAAACTTCTTTGGGTGATGTCGTTTATTGCTGCATGCCGTGGAAAGCGGCCGGCACTACTACAACAGGAGAGAGGATTCTACCGCTTTCCATCACCATTGTCGAGGCCTATTGGTTCGATTTGGGAAAGGAAACCAGCTGCATCCAAACCTCTTTTGATGATGTCGTTTATTGCTGCTTGCCGTAGGAAAGCGACCGACACTACGACGACAGGAGAGAGGATCCGGCCGCTTTTCATCACCACGGTCGAGGCCTATTGGTTCGATATGGGGAGGGAACCCAGCTGCATCCAAAACTCTTTTGATGATGTCGTTTATTGCTGCATGTCGAGGAAAGCGGCCGGCACTACCACTACAGGAGAGAGGATCCGGCCGCTTTCCATCACCACGGTCGAGGCCTACGGGTTCGATTTGGGAAGGGAACCAAGCTGCATCCAAACCTCTTTTGATGATGTCGTTTATTGCTGCATGCCGTGGAAAGCGGCCAGCACTACCACTACAGGAGAGAGGATCCGGCCGCTTTCCATCACCACGGTTGAGGCCTACGGGTTCGATTTGGGAAGGGAACCCAGCTGCATCCAAACCTCTTTTGATGATGTCGTTTATTGCTGCATGCCGTGGAAAGCGGCCGGCACTACGACGACATGAGAGGGGATCCGGCCGCTTTCCATCACCACGGTCGACGCCTACGGATTCGATTTGGGAAGGGAACCCAGCTGCATCCAAACCTCTTTTGATGATGTCGTTTATTGCTGCATGCCGTGGAAAGCGGCCGGCACTACCACTACAGGAGAGAGGACCCGGCCTCTTTCCATCACAACGGTCGAGGCCTACGGGGTCGATTTAGGAAGGGAACCCAACTTCATCCAAACCTCTTTTGATGATGTCGTTTATTGCTCCTTGCCGTGGGAAAGCGGCCGATACTACGACGACAGGAGAGAGGATCCGGCCGCTTTCCATCACCACGGTTGAGGCCTACGAGTTCGATTTGGGACTGGAACCCAGCTGCATCCAAACCTCTTTTGATGATGTCGTTTATTGCTGCTTGCCGTGGGAAAGCGGCCGGTAAGCGACAACAGGAGATAGGATCCGGTCGCTTTCCATCAGCACGGTCGAGGCCTACCGGTTCGATTTGGGAAGTAGAATCCAAACCTCTTTTGATGATGTCGTTTATTGCTGCATGCCGTGGAAAGCGGCCGGTACTACAACGACAGGAGAGAGGATCCGACCGCTTACCATCACCACGGCCGAGGCTTACGTGTTCCATTTGGGAAGGGAACCCAGCTGCATCCAAACCTCTTTTGATGATGTCGTTTATTGCTGCATGCCGTGGGAAAGCGGCCGGCAATACTACGACAGGAGAGAGGATCCGACCACTTTCCATCACCACGGTCGGGGCCTATTGTTTTGATTTGGGAAAGGAAGCCAGCTGCATCCAAACCTCTTTTGATGATGTCGTTTATTGCTGCATGCCGTGGAAAGCGGCTGGCACTACGACGACAGGAGAGAGGACCGGCCGCTTTCCATCACCACGGTCGAGATCTACGGGTTGGATTTGGGAAGGGAAACAAACTGCAGCCAAACCTCTTTTGATGATGTCATTTATTGCTGCATGCCGTGGAAAGCAGCCGGCACTACGACAACATGAGTGGGGATCCGGCCGCTTTCCATCACCACGGTCGACGCCTACGGTTTCGATTTAGGAAGGGAACCCAACTTCATCCAAAACTCTTTTGATGATGTCGTTTATTACTGCATGCCGTGGAAATCGCCCGGCACTACTACGACAGGAGAGAGGACCCGTCCTCTTTCCATCACCACGGCCGAGGTTTACGGGTTCGATTTGTGAAGGGAACCCAGCTGCATCCAAACCTCTTTTGATGATGTCGTTTATGTCTGCATGCCGTGGAAAGCGGCCGGCACTACCACGACTGGAGAGAGGATCCGGCTGCTTTCCATCACCACGGTCGAGGCCTACGGGTTCGATTTGGGAAAGGAAGCCAGCTACATACAAACCTCTTTTGATAATGTCGTTTATTGCTGCATGCCGGGAAAAGGGGTCGGCATTACGACGAAAGGAGAGAGGATCAGGTCGCTTTCCATCACCACGTTCGAGGCCTACGGGTTCGATTTGGGAAGGGAACCCAGCTGCATCCAAACCGCTTTTGATGATGTCGTTTATTGCTGCATTCCTTGGGAAAGCGGCCGGCATTACGAAGACGGGAGAGAGGATCCGGCCGCATTCCATCACCACGATTGAGGCCTACGGGGTCGATTTGGGACTGGAACCCAGCTGCATCCAAACCTCTTTTGATGATGTCCTTTATTGCTGCATGCCTTGGGAAAGCGGCCGGCATTACGACGCCGGGAGAGAGGATCAGGTCGCTTTCCATCACCACGGTCGAGGCCTCCGGGTTCCATTTGGGAAGGGAACCCAGCTGCATCCAAACCTCTTTTGATGATGTCGTTTATTGCTGCATGTCGTGGGAAAGCGGCCGGTAAGCGACAACAGGAGATAGCATCAGGTCGCTTTCCATCAGCACGGTCGAGGCCTACGGGTTCGATTTGGGAAGGGAACCAAGCTGCATCCAAACCTCTTTTGATGATGTCGTTTATTGCTGCATGCCGTGGAAAGCGGCCGGCACTACCACTACGGGAGAGAGGATCCGGCCGCTTTCCGTCACCACGGTCGAGGCCTACGGGTTCGATTTGGGAAGGGAACCCAGCTGCATCCAAACCACTTTTGATGATGTCGTTTATTGCTGCATGTCGTGGAAAGCGGCCGGCACTACCACTACAGGAGAGAGGATCCGGCCGCTTTCCATCACCACGGTCGAGGCCTACGGGGTTCGATTTGGGAAGGGAACCCAGCTGCATCCAAACCTCTTTTGATGATGTCGTTTATTGCTGCATGCCGTGGAAAGCGGCCGGCACTACCTCTACAGGAGAGAGGATCCGGCCACTTTCCATCACCACGGTCGAGGCCTACGGGGTTCGATTTGGGAAGGGAACCCAGCTGCATCCAAACCTCTTTTGATGATGTCGTTTATTGCTGCATGCCGTGGAAAGCGGCCGGCACTACGACGACATGAGAGGGGATCCGGCCGCTTTCCATCACCACGGTCGAGGCCTACGGGTTCGATTTGGGAAGGGAACCCAGCTGCAACCAAACCTCTTTTGATGATGTCGTTTATTGCTCCTTGCCGTGGGAAAGCGGTCGATACTACGACGACAGGAGAGAGGATCCGGCCGCTTTCCATCACCACGGTTGAGGCCTACGAGTTCGATTTGGGACTGGAACCCAGCTGCATCCAAACCTCTTTTGATGATGTCGTTTATTGCTGCTTGCCGTGGGAAAGCGGCCGGTAAGCGACAACAGGAGATAGGATCCGGTCGCTTTCCATCAGCACGGTCGAGGCCTACCGGTTCGATTTGGGAAGTAGAATCCAAACCTCTTTTGATGATGTCGTTTATTGCTGCATGCTGTGGAAAGCGGCCGGCACTACGACGACATGAGAGGATCCGGCCGCTTTCCATCACCACGGTTGAGGCCTACGGGTTCGACTTGGGAAGGGAACCCAGCTGCAACCAAACTTCTTTTGATGATGTCGTTTATTGCTGCATGCCGTGGAAAGCGGCCGGCACTACCACTACAGGAGAGAGGATCCGGCCGCGTTCCATCACCACGGTCGAGGCCTACGGGTTCGATTTGGGAAGGGAACCAAGCTGCATCCAAACCACTTTTGATGATGTCGTTTATTGCTGCATGCCGTGGAAAGCGGCCGGCACTACCACTACAGGAGAGAGGATCCGGCCACTTTCCATCACCACGGTCGAGGCCTACGGGGTTCGATTTGGGAAGGGAACCCAGCTGCATCCAAACCACTTTTGATGATGTCGTTTATTGCTGCATGCCGTGGAAAGCGGCCGGCACTACGACGACATGAGAGGGGATCCGGCCGCTTTCCATCACCACGGTCGAGATCTACGGGTTCGATTTGGGAAGGGAACCCAGCTGCATCCAAACCTCTTTTGATGATGTCGTTTATTGCTGCATGCCGTGGAAAGCGGCCGGCACTACCACTACAGGAGAGAGGATCCGGCCACTTTCCATCACCACGGTCGAGGCCTACGGGTTCGATTTGAGAAGGGAACCAAGCTGCATCCAAACCACTTTTGATGATGTCGTTTATTGCTGCATGCCGTGGAAAGCGGCCGGCACTACCACTACAGGAGAGAGGATCCGGCCACTTTCCATCACCACGGTCGAGGCCTACGGGGTTCGATTTGGGAAGGGAACCCAGCTGCATCCAAACCTCTTTTGATGATGTCGTTTATTGCTGCATGCCGTGGAAAGCGGCCGGCACTACGACGACATGAGAGGGGATCCGGCCGCTTTCCATCACCACGGTCGAGGCCTACGGGTTCGATTTGGGAAGGGAACCCAGCTGCAACCAAACCTCTTTTGATGATGTCGTTTATTGCTGCATGCCGTGGAAAGCGGCCGGCACTACCACTACAGGAGAGAGGATCCGGCCGCTTTCCATCACCACGGTCGAGGCCTACGGGGTTCGATTTGGGAAGGGAACGCAGCTGCATCCAAACCTCTTTTGATGATGTCGTTTATTGCTGCATGCTGTGGAAAGCGGCCGGCACTACGACGATATGAGAGGATCCGGCCGCTTTCCATCACCACGGTTGAGGCCTACGGGTTCGACTTGGGAAGGGAACCCAGCTGCAACCAAACTTCTTTTGATGATGTCGTTTATTGCTGCATGCCGTGGAAAGCGGCCGGCACTACCACTACAGGAGAGAGGATCCGGCCACTTTCCATCACCACGGTCGAGGCCTACGGGTTCGATTTGGGAAGGGAACCAAGCTGCATCCAAACCACTTTTGATGATGTCGTTTATTGCTGCATGCCGTGGAAAGCGGCCGGCACTACCACTACAGGAGAGAGGATCCGGCCGCTTTCCATCACCACGGTCGAGGCCTACGGGTTCGACTTGGGAAGGGAACCCAGCTGCAACCAAACCTCTTTTGATGATGTCGTTTATTGCTGCATGCCGTGGAAAGCGCCCGGCACTACTACGACAGGAGAGAGGTCCCGGCCTCTTTCCATCACCACGGTCGACGCCCACGTGGTCGATTTGGGAAGGGAACCCAGCTGCATCCAAACCTCTTTTGATGATGTCGTTTATTGCTGCATGCCGAGGAAAGCGCCCGGCACTACCACGACAGGAGAGAGGACCCGGCCTCTTTCCATCACCACGATCGAGGCCTACGTGTTCGATTTGTGAAGGGAACCCAACTTGCTCCAAACCTCTTTTGATGATGTCGTTTATTGCTACTAAATTAGTTTTGAAAAAGGCATGCAATTTTCAATTTTTTGCTGGTTCATCAAAATCCAAAGGGTAGCCCCAAATATTTGGCTTATAGTGGAAGTTGAATTTATTTATATATTATTTATCGAAAATGTAATCAGCTTCATTTTCAATAACTACGGCCCAACTGGAAATTATCGTTCAAAGAAATTTGGCTTTCTTTCTAAATAAATCCTGAATGAATGTTTTAATATTTTTTTATGAATGTTCTGCAATTTATCAAATATTCTAGTGATCGAAACGAATCAAACTTTATCGGTGTTAAATTTGGTAAATATAGAGAATGTAGAATAATCTACCATTTCAATGTTCTTTGTTTTTCTTGGGTTTCTTTAGTACAATATGTTCTCACATTGCCAGGCTGGTGAATTACACCTTTACTGTTTACCAAAACTGGACCCTGGCTGAGTAACGGATATCGGCGCAGAAAATGGAATCGGCGAGCCGATTTCAAATTCCGTGGTCTTTTGCTGCATTCACTTAAGCACTAATACTCTTGGCTACTGATTAACATGTTCTTTTTTCTATGAAATTTACATTCAGCCTATATATATATATATATATATATATATATATATATATATATATATATATATATAATGGACTCTCCCGTCGGTTTCGACGTATGAGGATTTGACAGCTTAATTAATTCAGTTATGAAATTTTGTGCGATAATCTTAAGTGGCACCTAAGACCCGCTAGTGATTTGCAAAGGAGGCCACATATGGAGCAAGAGTGAGGATTGTGACATGAGATCACTGTTAGATTGGCTGACCTTTTAGATCGTGCTCTCGCTTCTTGAAGATGATTCAGACAAGCAGATTGAAAACTGCAGAGTCCACTAAAACACGTTTATCTACATTCTACCCGCTCCAATGCTAAGTGCTCAAGGGTGTTATGTGGTATATTGACAGCTGACAAGTTGCTTTTCAGCTTGTCTTTGTATCTTAGCCATGGGCGTCCTACATTCCTGTAGCCCTGATCTAACTGGCTGTACATTAGGATCTTGGGTATCCTGTCATCAGACATTCTCAAGACATTCTCAAGACATGACCAGTCCACCGTAACTGAGACTGTATGAGAAAAGTCTCGATTCCTCCAATATTACACCTGTTAAACAGGTCTACGTTATATATAAATATATATATATATATCTATATATATATATATATATTGTTTTTAATGTTTGGTTAAATATCTGTACCTATTCTAGGTTCTATTAAGGCCTTCATATATAATTGATTAACTCATCGATACAATTACGAAAACAGAAACATATCAAATTTAAAATAAAAGAAGTGTTCTTTGATTATATGTCAAAATAAATCGATTTACGATAGTTAATCATATTTTTCGACCCAAATGTTGTTGGGCAGTGGTCATATGTTTCTGGGTCAGTTTTTCCTGCTGAATTTGAAAATCAAGTCCATTTTCCCCATCACATCACATTTTCTCAGTACAGATAATTTCTATTTTGCTTAAAAAAGGCCAAAATGCCTAATACACAGGGATATGCCACGGCTTAAATATGCGAGTGACATAGTTGAAACATTTTGTTTCATGTTAAAATGATTTATCATTCAAGAAAAAGTATCCAAATAACTTTCAAAATGAATTCTAAGCTATTTCAGTTCAGATAAGCTGACATGAAAATGCTTGATTTCATGAGATATCTGTCACTGGAAAATGTCCTTGTGCCCTCAATGCTCTTAGCTTGTTAAAACTTTATAATTTGTGTTTCTTCTCTACTTTTCATAGAAGCTCTTTAGAAGTCATTCAAGAACCGAGATTTTAGATTTTATTAGTAATCTTCAGTTTACGTCTGAAGCCGTCATGAGATTTTTATCATATCACTTGAGTTTACGGAGCTCTGGTATTGTTAGGCAGTCTCTGTATAACATGCATCGATAAATGAGGGTTGTTAGGGTATTTCCTTTATCAGCGCTTAAAATAGTCACCAAAAACAGATAGGTATAGCCAACTCGGCGCTTTGCAGATGGGATGTTAACATGATGGCTGATTTCTGCTGGAGCATTAAAAGAGAACCTTTTCAAAAGCACCTTTGAAGTTTCCAAGAAGAAAAGAGTTATACCTTTGGATGGACAAAAATGAATGGATTTTTCATTCCTTTTGATATAATGGAATATGCATACACCTGTGTTCCCCCTCATTGGAATATGATTGGCTGATGTCAGTCATAAATACAGACTGACGGAGAGACAAAGTCTATTGACGACGCCCATTGGACTACGCCATTGCCTATCCTATTGGACTACACCTATTGCCTAAGCATAATACCTGCGACTACGACGAGTACCAGTCGATTACAACTATCGTGTACTACTTGGTTACAGTAGCCAAAACCACTTAGTTATATTTGATCAAATATATCTCTTTCCGGGACATATCACCTTTGTATCTTCTTTGTCTGTTTTGATTAAAAATATTGATGACACATGTATCCCAATAACCGGAAGTTATTGGGATACTTTTTCTTCTATGGTAGGTTATTCTAACCTGAAAATTTTTAAAGTCGGTTCTACTCGGCCCAGGCATATCACTGTTAAATGGGTGCTCTGGCCTATTTTAAGAAAAATAGAAATTATCTGTACTGAGAAAATGTGATGTAATGAGAAAAAATGGACTTGATTTTCAGATTCAGCGTAAAAAAATAACCCCTAAAAATGTGCCCGTTGCCCAACAACACGTGTGTCGGAAAAAATGTCGACCGGTGTAATTGATACAGCGTTTACTTTTATTTTACTATTGCGATGCCTTTTTTAGGCATTGTTATTATGACATTTTAGTATCTTCACAACAATCGTAATAATTGGAGACGCATGGGAGAAATACAGATTAAATAGTGATCGTAAGGAGTCAGTTTCACTTAGATATGCGGTCACGTGACGCGTCGGTATTAAATAGAGCTCGAACCCGAGAACAGATACTTTCCTTTTTCGGATTTACATAACGCCAAGCACGATGTCGACACGATTAGGATAGGGTTTAATTTTGGTGACTCGCTTTCTTTTCACTTTTACCAAACCCCACACGTAAAGATCCACTCTACGCAGACCGAAACATTGTGACGTCAGGGGTACTAAAATATTTTCTCTATAGTTACACTTTGTTTTCGTTGACTTTTTTTTCATATTTCAGGTTTCCTTTTTTTCGTACTTCTTCGAAAATGTTCACGACGTATTCTGTAAATATCTTAGAGGTAATTAAATGTTCCCCACAACATTTATACAACGAGAAGGCATCGCCGTTTATTCACATCAATGAAATTACCAAAAAGAAATCCTTACTAACCTTTAGCTAAGCTGGACAAAGTATGTAGACCTACATCACCGGCTCCCGCGCTGTGACCACTCAGAGTGACTTTGTTTTTGTCACCGCCAAAAAATTCGATGTTTCTCTGGATCCATTTCAGGGCTAACAACTGATCCATAAGTCCATAATTACCCGGAAGTTCCGGATCGGCCAAGGTAAGGAATCCTATAACAAATAACAACGTTGATAGAATTAAGAACATTTAAAAACAAAATTCAAATAATCTTCAATTCTCAGAAACAAAATCCTTTCGCGGACCTTTTCGCGAGCCGACGCGAAGTTTGTTCGTCATCCAATGGAAAGGCCCGAATCATATTTGGGAGTGAATTCCCAAATGATCTTTTCAAGCCCCACAAACAAAATAAAAGACGGGCAAGTTCGCCTGTCACCAGAGAGAAGGAAACGAGCGTATTAACACGTCTCTTGACAAATTATTATCTTTACCTTTCTCCCTCACCTCTTTTATATTTGATAAACGAACGGAACATTTTAAGACTGAGCGATTACTTCAAATACATTCCTACTCTACGATAACGCTCATACATACATACATACATACATACATACGTTCCTGCCTACGTACACATAAAGTCATTCTTGCAAGGACTACTACGAACATTTTGACGACCTGTATCAACCAAAATACATTCATTTTATTTGTAGAGACCTTAATTGATTTAATATGTATATAAATTTGTTGTTTCACTTTACAATTTGATTTTCTTGTTTTATACTCCTCTTATGGTGGGCTATCTAACAAACAAGGCCAAATCAAACTAATCTGTTTCAACACTCGTACACTTCACTATAACTGATAACCCACTATAGGTTCACTCAACTAACCATTATTTTTTATCTTCTATCGTGGCATACCAGTCGTGGGACTACTATCGACATATCTAATTGTAGAAGAGAACGCTAACTGTATTCCTCTCTTCAATGCAAATTAAACGGGGATTTTTTACACATTTGACAATAAGAACAGACAAGATTTTAACCAGAACTAAGCTATCATTTAGGCATGATATTGAACAAAATTAACCTGAAGAAGCTCAAATTGATCGACTGAAAGAAAAAAATAACAAAATAAGGAGAATATATATATATATTTATATGTATATATATAAAGAGAGAGAGAGGGAGAGAGAGAGAGATGTGGAAATTAGCTAAATAGAGAGATATGAGCAACCATATATTCGAGCAATTACGTTCACATACAGATGAGTAGATAAATATTTATTTGATTTTTGGTGTAGACAAAACAGTGCTCAGTGTAGTTATTCAGAGCTATAAAGTATATATTAAAAATTACACATATACCTACGTTTGCAGTACGACTCAGAATTTAATGACTTTCACCATCATCAGTTACTGATTAAGATGCGTTTCGTGACTTTCTTTGTGACGTCCATTGAAATTTATATTTTTAACTTTCCTATTGAAAAATGTGCCACAGATGTTCCTTCTTGGGTTAAAGCCAGCATCGACGCTTTTGTACCTTCTCGGAAATACTAGGTGAAACCACAATCTTCTCCATTTTTCACACTGGCATGTTCAACCACTATAGTCCACAGCAATCACTTTTTCCGGCTATACCAGCATGACAGTTCCAGTTACAACAGGCGCCTATTTATGTTTCTGCGTAATAATTATAAACGTGTTCTCGAATGAGTTACCGTATAGCTTCTAACAATTTGGGCGCTCGCGACTACTGGCGACTCTGTAATCGTGTGTTAAATAAGAGTAAGCCCTCAATCGCATCTCTCTTCGTTTAGTTTTAGGTGTTAATATCTGCTGATAAAGCAAGATGCTTTGCTCGTAAATTCTCTCATCTGGAGCATCTTCGCCTGACTTTGCCCTTAGAACTGGGTCCATGTTTAGTGATATACATATATCTGGGGCAAGGAATGTCTTGTTAATTTTAACGCTTTCAAAACGAAACTGCTCTCTATTAATCATCTGAGAGAACCCTTTCTGACTTCCATCAGTATGGCTGATGTTAACCTCCAGTAGAGTGACTCATTGCGCCTTCTTGGGCTAATATTTCCACTGACATGAAACCGAAAGATTACATTGAATCTA
Source organism: Acanthosepion esculentum (assembly GCA_964036315.1). Lineage (NCBI taxonomy): Eukaryota > Metazoa > Mollusca > Cephalopoda > Sepiida > Sepiidae > Acanthosepion > Acanthosepion esculentum. The sequence goes on from OZ038489.1 coordinate 4,449,410, forward strand.
TTGTTGGGTCCGCTGCTAGGAAAATGTGTTTACTGTGTCAGGCTATACAATTTTTCTCTCCGAAATCTATCTTGCATATTTTTAAGTCTATCATACGTCCTTGTTTTGAATACTGCTGCCACATCTAATTACTACTTACTCTTACTATATATTTAGAGTTTCTTGATAAAATACAAAGAAGAATCTGCAATGATATTGGCCCTGACCTGGCATCTTGGCTCCAGTCACTTTCTCGCCGCCATATTATAGCTTCCTTGTGCTTTTCTGCAAACACTATTATGATAATTTTTTCGATGAACTTTACTCCATGGTACCTAGACTTGATTAATTTAAGCGCAGTACTTGATTGTCGATAAGGTCTCATCATTTACAGTTGAAATGGCTAGATGTATCCGTAAGTTCTATGCTAATAGTTTCTTCTCTCGCACTTCTCGTTTGTGGAACTCTCTTCTGGCTTCATGCTTTCTAGTCAACTTTGGCCTTCAAAAATTTAAATGAAATGTCAATTGTTAATTACTGTTTTCCGAATTGCTTTTCTATTGTTCTCTTCCTTAATAAAGTTTCTGTTTTCTAATTCATTCACACCCAATAACCCCTTGTATCTTAGTGGCTTTACTGCCTTACTTGTGGTGAATTCGATTAATAAAAAAAATTTAAAAAAAATAAATTTTCACTGTACGGATTGTTGGTTGGTCGATCGATTTTGTTTAGTGGCATATCAACCTCGATGGGTTATTTAATGTCGAAATCTATATATTTTGTACATAATTTTATACTTTCAAAGTAAAAGGTATGTTTTTTAATATATATATTTTGTAGATCATAAAATATATTGTTGGTAATTTTACTATAAAAATGTATTTTTATATTTTTTTTAGCGTTGCATTGGTTGTCATTTTGCTATAAAAATATCTTATTGGTCATTTTATTATAAAAATGTACTGTTGATTTTAGGTTTGGAGGATCACTATTTGCCCATAGCTGGGACCCTAACAGGTTTTACCACCCCGGGTCAGGGTGCATCTGAGAATAACAGCATTTAATTAGTGGTTCTACGCTTCTCAAAATTCCAATCGGAGGCCTTGCTGCCTGATGTAGTTTGTCGTTATACCCAGGACGTTCCCTTTACGGAAAGACGAAGTGTTGGCTACACAAATATTTTATACATATCATTTCCTACATTTCTTCCATACATAAAAAAGAAATCGTCACGCTCTCATTCAAAACATATCAAAGGCTGGACTTTAACTAAAAACTTAAATCTGTCTTATAAGTGGGTCAGTTTAAGCAGTTAAATTATAGAGTAAATTACAATAGCAAGGAGAATAAAAACATCTTTTACACCGTTGTTCCGTTTACTCTGAGAAATGCCGCCTGTAAAAATCTTCCCCCCTTTCAGCTCTCTTTTACTTTTTGTAATAATCGCTTAGGAGTCACGGATTAAGGAATCGGAGAGCCGAGTTCGAATTCCACTCGAATCCATTACATTCACGTACTTGCTAATACCATTGGGAAAAAGGTATGAATGCTCTTCTCTCTCCAGCTATGGGTAAATAGCAGGACAGACCGGGGGTTCTGTAGCCTTGGATGGCAACTGGTCTACCGCAGAAAGAAATGACAACCTACTGAGAGGAAAAATAATCTGTCTCGTCAGTCATATATCGAAAGATACATGATCGCCTGAGCGTGTGTCATAACTGACTGAATAGTCGCCTCGATTTTGGTTTCATACTTTGCTTCGATGCCATTTCATTTTAGCAGTGACGCTCGTCACTAATCCGACTAGTAAATTCTTGTATTTTTATTTTTTTTTCTATGATGTTCATGCCGGAGCCACTCGGCCCTTGTACAGATTGAACATTATTGTAAAAAACAAAACAAAACTTTTCACCAATTGTGGCGAGATTTTAATAAATGGAGCACACACACACACACACACACACACACACACACACACACACTTGCTATATATATTTAACATCACCCAACTTTGCTTTTTCTCTCTCTCCCTCTCCTTTGTTTTCTCTTTCTTTCACTCTTACACACACACAAACAAACAAACACACGCGCGTGCACGCGCGAAAAAAACATTGTGCATCTTTTTAAATTGGTGAATGTCTTAAGAACATACCACGTTGAGTCAGCGATTCAAGTTAAGCAACATTCAAACCGGTCAGTACCTAGGTGGGTGACCACTTGGAAATATCAGTTGCTGTATGCTTGGATGTGTGGGTGGTGTAATGTATAACTGCTGGCAATTGGAAATTGGAGAGCCGGGTTTCGATTTCAGTAGGGTTCGTTATATTCAGTTACGCGTAAATACCCATTCGGAAAAAAGGGTATGACTCCACCCCTTTTCGCCCCAGATCGGAGTTAATTAGTAGAACTTGTATTAGTAAAAATAATTATCATGTTAAAAAAAAAGCTTGTAATCTAAAAACATTTTCTGGCTTTAAATAATCTATAAAAGTTTCATCGGCCGTAAATTTTTCATTTTTAAAAACCGAATCAGTCATAAACTGGTGAATAAAACCCGGATGAAAAATTAAGTTTAAAGGACTTAGGTATTTATATTATTTATCTCTAAATATTAAAGGTATTAGTATCGAATTGTGAGTACTAATTTTTCATTAAACTTTTAGCATCCATTCTTCCAACAGAAAAAACAAACATTTTAAGACCTATTTTTGATACCAGAAGAACATTAATTTTGATTATTTTATCGATAATATACACGGAAAAGACTAAAATACAATATGCACTTATACATTGGGTTGAAATACAATTAATGTTCGACCGGCGTCAATAAATATATGTTAATATATAATCCACTAGTGGAAAAATAGACACAAAAAGGTTAATGGTCATGGCCAGAGGCGTCTAGCTAGAATTATTTTCAATAATAGAATTGACATTGGCTCAAATAGTATCTACATTCAACGCAAGGAAAGTTGGCTCCCTGTGCCGCGCCAGGAAATTTTTCTCCCCGGAATCGATCCTTCAAATCTACAAATCAACCATTCACCCTTGCATGGAGTATTGCTGCCATTTATGGTCAGGAGCCCCTTCTGTTTGCCTCGGGGTTCTTGATAAGATCCGGAGACGGATAGGCAATGTAATTGGCCCTGATCTGGCATCTCGTCTGCAGTCGCTCTCCCACAGACGTGCCGTCGCCTCTCTCTGTCTTTTTTACAAATACTTTTACGGTAATTGCTCCGATGATCTGCTTGCGCTGGTTGCCAGACTTCGTGAATTCAAGCGTCCTACGAGGCTGGCATCACGCTCTCACCCTTTCACTGTTGAAACTGTTAAATGTAGCCGTCTCTTCTACTCCAATAGCTTCATATCTCGCACCTCTCGGCTGTGGAACTCCCTCCCCTATTCCTGTTTCCCTGATAGCTATAATCTCCAACTATTCAAATGTAATGTCAATCGACATCTCCAGTTGCCTTGATCTATCCACTATCCTTCTCCTCTTCCTTCTCTTCATCCATTCCTCTATCACTCCTATCTTCTCTCGCTCCAAATCCTCTGTAACCCCTTGCGTGCTAGTGGCTTCCCCGTCTTGCTTGGGGTGAAATGCTTAAAAAAAACAAAAAACAGAAGGCCCACCAGGGTAGTACCGTTAACACTGTGACATTGAAGATAGTGCCTTACAGAGTTCGGTGTAAATTATACACATGAGGTACCTGATGTATATCTAGCGGGTTAAGTCAGTGCTCTTTATGTCCCATGAAATATAGGAACAGAAGACCGACCAGGGTAGTACTGTTAACTCTATGACATTGAAGGTCGTGACATACAGAGTTTTCCGCAAATTCAACTCAGGTGGTACTAGGTGTATATATAGCAGGTCAAGTCAGTGCTCTTTAGATCCCATGGGATATAGGAACAGAAGACCCACCAGGATAGTACTGTTAATTCTATGATATTGAACATAGTGTTTTACAGAGTTTAGTGTAAATTCAATATTAACTTTGTATTATCTGCAATATTCAGTACTAATAATTTTTTATTATGTACATACATTTAATTGATCAGACATCACTGATTTTGTTTTATTTTTATTTTATTTTTTTAGACAGTGAAATTTTAAGCCATATTTTTTATTATTTTAGCGATAATATACATGGAAGAAAAACAAATATACAATATGCACTTACACATCATATTAAAATACAAATAATGCTCGTCTGGCACCAATAAATACGTCTTAGTAGAACTAAGTAGAACAACGGGCCCCCAAAAATTAATATATAATTAATGCCAGGAAATTATATTCTTCTGTCAGTTTTTCGTTAAAAAAAACATCCATCCCATAAATATACCACATCTTAAGAGAATATTTCTTCATATATATATATATATATATATATATATATATATATATATATATAGTCTACAACGACAACAACATCATTGGACTCAAGCACTGTATTATATATATATATAGGGTGTCCATAAAGTTCGTGTGCTCTTTAAAAAATTTATAACTTTATTTGTATTTGCGATAGAAATAATCTGTAAAAAATGTTATAAAGTTTAATGTACCTAGTTTTAAGTATAGCTAAAATAACTAATGTGATTTCAGGCATTACTGTAAATCAGTTGACAAAGTTTTTCCGTGAACTGCAAAATCGTATTACCCTTTGTATTGCTAATGATGGAGGACATGTGGAAACTTAAATAAAATTTCAATAAAACCTTAAAAAATATAGATTTACTTCTTTCTAATCCTTTTTACAAATTATTTCTATCGCAAATACAAATAAAGTTATAAATTTTTTAAAGTGCACACGAACTTTATGGACACCCTGTGTGTGTGTATATATATATATATATATATATATATATATATATATATATATGTATGTGTGTGTGTGTGTGTGTGTGTGTGTGTGTTTTGAACAATAAAAATATTAAAAAATTAAAATTAAAATTTTCAAACACACTGGGTTTTATATTAATATTGTTTGTTTTATTATTTCAATTAGGTTCCTCGACTAGTTTCGGCCAGCATGGCCATCATCAGGAAAAAAAACACTTGAAGGAAGCATTAACAAGTAACAAGAACATATTGCGTGCTTATAAACTAAGTTGAAATACATAAGCACCTCCTGCAAATATTCGGTCATGGACCTCCTGCTCAGCTGGCCAAATCATGTTGAAACACGATTCCCGTACAATCACAGAAGTTAAGCAATGTCGAGCGTGGTCAGTACCTAGATGGGTGATCACTTGGGAATATCAGGTGCTTTAAGCTTGGATGTGTGGATGATGTAAATGATAATTGCCTCAGTATTGTTAATCGGTGAGCTGAGTTCCAATTGGCTACGTTATATTTACTTAAGCGCAATATAAAATCTTGAATAACCTTGGGAAAGGTATGAATCTGTGGAATCTTCCACATTAGCCTTCCACCCCCTCACGGAAAGATGTATTCTTCCCTAAAAAAGCCTTAACCAATCACCACTTCGTTTCTGTAAATTCAATCTTCTATTGGTTAAGAAACACTAAACTGTAGCAAAGTCGAAACAGATCCTTTTTCCCGCCGAGCTCCCTGGAGCCGATTTTGAAACACCGAAGTCTATAAAAACGACCTCATGACTCAATTCAAGTCAGTCAGTCATTAACTTTTATTAACCAAATTTCTGCATGAACATTATTCATAACCTTGTCTCAATTGCCACAATCAACAAACATTCTGTTATCCTTGCATGTATATCTATTGTATATATAAAAATCTCTTTATTATTGGATCTCTAACCACTGTGTTTTTAGTCATTTCTTGCAATGCAAATTGTCCTTATATTCTTTATTTGATCTACGTGTTGTGGGATAAATGCATTATAAGCACGCATAATCTTTACCTTACATAAATTTACCTTCTGATACATTTTCACGCAGCTGCAACGCGCAAGAAATCCACCCCTTCTCCCCCAGCTATGGATTAATTAGTAAGACTTGTATCACTAAACCATTATTGTCTAAAAAAATTCTTGCAATCTGAAAATATTTTCTGGCTTTAAATAACCTGCAAAAAGTTGACAAGCCGTAAAAAAACGAATCAATCAATCCTGCTCAGCGACACAATCCAGGCAGAGAAATGACCAAATAGTGAAGTTGTGACTGCAGTGAACGGAGAACACAGTTTTAAGACTAAATAAATCAAAATTAATATTTATTTCTTAAACATTTAATGGTATTATGCTACTAAGAACTCTAAATTCCAAGGTTAAAAAAGGATTTAATTTCAGGAAGACTTAAAAGTTTTCCGAGATGATTAAAGTTTTTTTGTGGGCTTTCACAAAAGTTAGTTTGGATCCCTGCTAATGGATGTTGAATGCACGTGGAAGGCCGAGGAATAGGTCGGAAAAATGATGTGGTAAAAACAACAAAGGTGAGGATATTAGTTTAAAAAATATATATATGGCATAATACGCAAGCGAGTTGAGAAATAAAAGTGAAATTGAGTCACATACCAAAAGCTGCGAGGCGGTAATTCATCATGACAACAATGACTTCTGCGTGGGAGGCGAAAACATCACCGTCATGCATGGCTGCCATGCCCACGATATTTGACCCTCCGTGGACATAAGCGAAGACGGGAAGGGGCTCCTTTTTTGTCGTCTGGTTAGGAAAAGGATTAAAAGGAAGAAAACATAAGAAAAAAGATAACTGACAAAATAATCGATAAATTAACACATTTATTGACATGGGTATGCGTAGAAATAGATAGATAGATAGATAGATAGATAGATAGATAGATAGATAGATAGATAGATAGGAACAGACTCAAACTGATATGAACAGAGTTAGATACGAACAGACTCAGTGGAGATAGATAAACAAATTGATATGGGTATGCGTAAACATAGATAGATAATAGACATGGAAAGACTGAAATAGATAGATAGATAGATAGATAGATGAACAGACTGTAACAGATAGATGAACAAACTGAAATAGATGGATAGATAGATATGACGTGACTGAGATAGATAGATAGATAGATAGGAACAGACTGTAATATATAGATAGATAGATAGATAGATAGATAGATAGATAGATAGATAGATGAACAGATTGAAATAGATAGGTAGATAGATAGATAGATGAACAGATTGAAATAGATAGATAAATAGATAGATAGCTAGATAGATAGATAGATAGATGAACAGATTGAAATAGATAGATAGATAGATAGATAGATAGATAGATAGATAGATGAACACACTGAAATCGATAGATAGATAGATAGATAGTTAGGAACAAACTCGGAGAGACATATATATATATACACAGAGTAAGATAAATATGGACCAGGCCGACAGATATTCACAGGTTGATTAATCAGAACAAAGCAGCGGTTCTTGGAAAGAAGGCGTCTGAGTAGAACAAAATCTTTGTCAACCGGTTTCTTACTTGGCGGATTATTTTTTAATGTGTCTTTTCCCAACAGGGGAAAGCTGCGTTTGTCTTCAAGCAGAACCAGAGGAAGAGACCTTGAAAAGCGGTCGAGGAAGCATTCTGCATCTGACGTCTTCTTCCTGGGGCTGATGGATCAACTTTGTTTTTGTGTTTTGAACAGGATCCATGCTGACATGTCTCCGAATAGTCTGATCACCAGCCAATTTTTCTAATTGAAATGGAAAAATATTACAGATTTTCAGAATGACACCGATGTAGTTCCCCTATCGCTGGTACTGACCACCGACAGCCTTTCCGACTGACTCCAATTGACCAGAGAAAGTACATCACATATGCCGGGTCTCAGATAGGCAGATGATATTGGTTCTTGAAAATGACCTAGTTGGTCGAAATCACTTTAACAAAACAATAATAGTTATTTACCATTTCAATTTCGAGTACAATACTCAACACGCCTAATTCGAAAATTGTAAAAAATACAATAAACAACTGAACAGACAGACCATATTTGGTCTTTCTAGTCAAAACTATATATATATATTTATGTGTGTGTGTGTGTGTTTGTATATATATATATATATATATATATATATATATATATATATATATATATATATAAGTGAACATTGAAGTCAAAACTTAGAGCCTCTAAGTGTTGACATCAATGTTCACTTTTATATTTACACACGCTCTATATCTGATATTGAGCACTTTATACCATAAATATAGCACACCTTGAGAGAATATTTCTTTATATATAAATATATATATATATATATATATATATATATATATATATATATATATATATAAGACTGACGATTGCATCTAGCATGAAACAGACTGTCGCCTCTATGTGTTGACTTCTATGTTCACTTTTATATTTACACACGCTCTATCTCTGATATTGAGCACTTTATCCCATAAATATAGCACACTTTAAGACTATACATATATATATATATATATATGCGTGTGTGTGTGTGTGTGTGTATATATATATAGTCTACAACGACAACGACATCACGGGACTCAAGTACTGTATTATATATATATATATATATATATATATATATATATATATATATATATATAGTGATTTTCCAAGCGTAGCTCAGATGTGGCACAAGGCCGAAAGTATGGGGCACCCAGTGAGGATCGAACTCACTACTCAGTCGTAATCGTTCTAGCGCCACATGCTTGCTAACCATTACACCACCTCGAGGTGCCCAATATATATATATATATATATATATATATATATATATATATATATATATATATATATATATATATATGTGTGTGTGTGTGTGTGTGTGTGTGTGTGTGTGTGTGTGTGTGTGTGTGTGTGTGTGTTAGTGTTTTGAACAATAAAACATATTCAAAAGTTAAAATTTTCAGTCACACTAGGTTGTATATTAATATTTTTTTGTTTTATTATTTCAGGTTCCTCGACTAGTTTCGGCCAGCATGACCATCATCAGGAGAAAAAAAAATCCCGGCTTATTAGTAGGAGTGAACTACAGGAGTGAATGACTGTCTCCAAAGAAAGTGAACTTTATCTGTTGTTTTACTTTGTTGTTTTATCGCTAATTTTGGTCATTCCTTGTGTTGGTCAAACGGCTTCTTTCAAGAGGTTTTAAAGTCTCAGAAGTTCCTCTTTGGTCATTTTAACAGTTTTATACATATAAATAAACACACACACACACACACACACACACACACACACACACACACACACACACACACATATATATATATACATAGTTTTATATATATATATGTGTGTGTGTGTGTATTTATATTAGGCAGCATATTTTCATTCAAGCATATTTAGTTCAATAATTTAGATGTATTATGTCTATTTATTTTAGTTTTAATTTTTTCAAGTCCAGGAATTCATTGCTTGGTGGCTGTAGAAAATTGATTAAGAAAAATTCCAAAATTTTCGTTCAAATAATTTTTATTTTCCTAAGTACTTTCAATCTAATCTGAGACCAACATTTTTTACCTCAATGCAAGGGAGTTAACTTATGCAAATTTTAAAAATATTTTTTAATTGTAGTATTTTAATTTTGTATTTTTATATAACACTTTGCTGTATCTGTCTATATTTCTGAGATGAGGACACATGGCACAGTAGATAAAGGCGTTAGTGAGATCCAGTGACAGGACCCAAGGAGTGTGAGTTCAATACCCTGTTAAGGCAGTGGAGAACTTGGAGAGGGGAATTAACAGGAGATAACTGATAACTGTCATCCATTAAGCATGACACGTGGGACTAGAACAGTCTACCCCAGTGAGCGAAATAAAGGGTTCAGTTCGAAATTCCAACCATCTGAAGAAGGTCGGAGCGTACAACGGCCGAAACGTTGTAATAAATATGGCGACAAAGATGAGGACAATAGTCTGAATAATGTAAATAGTCAACACTTTGCTGCTACAAAAATTCAAGAACTTTGTTGCTATACTCGTAGTTGATTTTATTTATTTTGGGCCGGAATTCTCTGATATAAAGAGCTTCCAGAATTTTAAATTTTTGCTTATTATTATTTTAATAAAGTACTAATGTATTTTCGATTAATATCTGTCTAACCTATGAGTGTTCCTTTAAATATTTTGAGCTTGAATTATGATCGTTCAAGTGAAACGTAAACCTTCTCTAAATTATTTAACCAAACATGCTTGAATATATATAGACCCTAAGTTTAATCATCCTTCTTCTATAATGAAGCATATACGTTTATCTATCAAGAAGAGAATAAATACAAATTCAGCAAATGAGAAAATATTCTATGAACATAGTTATTTCCATAATAAAGCTCTAAAGAATAGTGGCTATAAATGCCCAAAACCCAATTATATAATAAAATGAAAATGGACACCATAGCAAAAATAGAAATGGAAAAATCATTTAGTATGCACCCCCATACAACCAAATGGTATGAAATAAGTTAGGACAAAAATTCCTTGCATTAATTGATAAACATTTTCCTAGAGATAATAATCTTAGTACAATTTTTAATAAAAATACCCTAAAATTAAGTTACAGTTGTACTGAAAACTTAGAAATGATTATTAAGAAACATAATGCTAATATCTTAAATTAAAACACTTATACCAAAATCAAAAAATATATTTCCTAAAATAAAAAGAAATGAAGATGAAGCAAAATTATGTAACTGAAGAAATCCTCAAAACTGTCCCCTTAATAATAAATGCCGTATTGAATCAATAATTTATCAATCTCATCTATTGAAAATCCAGACGTCGTTAAATTCTACATGGGATGAACACGGAATGAATTCAAAATAAGGTGGAAGCAACATCAAACGTCCTTTAATAATAATAAATACCGAAATCAAACGTCCCTATCTAAATATTCCTGACACTTAAAAGAAGCCAATAAAACACCAACAGTAAAATGGAAATTAATAAGAAAAGCTAGAGTCCTTTGTGCATACATGAAAAATTACACATTATTAAGTTTCTGAAAAATAAAAACTTACTAAATCAAAGAAATAGCCATTTTTTGTAGACGCTGTCAAATATTTTCATTAATAATTAATTTAAAAAAATAATAATAAAAAATAGAGATGAAACGTACATTTTTATATTTGATCTTTAATCAGTAATTACATTCTAATATATTTATTTGTAAATATATCGTAAAGTCTATTAGTTATTAGAAGGTTGAATGGTACTTTAAATCTGATAGAATAAAATTTAAATATTAAAAATATGACTTACACATATTTAAATGACCCTTTTAGAAAATCTTTGTGTATAAAAATATGAATTAAGCGGATGAATAAATATGACAAAATTTTTTATCATTGAAAACCAAACTGAATAACGGAAGTATACGTTTATTAGCAGACACCCCCAACCCACTTAAACTTAAACTGACTTTGTAAGTAACATATATTGGATACATAAGCTGTCTAGGGAAATTAAAACCCAACCACCCCTAAATTAAAATAGATTTTCCTTTACCTTAACAACTCATAATAATATCAATATTGTCTGCGCTTATAAATTAAGTAAATTTCTTAGAAAGTTTATTCCTCGCATCGCTTGACAATGGAACGAGACTATCGATTTTAAGTTTAATTTTTATAATTAAATTCAGAAATTTAGTTTCAGTTTTAAAATATGGAAATTTTCTGTGTCGAGATGGAATATTTTTTAAAAAGAAAATAATTATAATATATATATATATATATATATATATTATATATATATATATATATATATATATATATATATCTTTCAGTGAGTACAAAGCTAAAGGTCTATCATGCATGTGTGCTTGCAGCACTCCTTTTCGCTTCTGATGTGTGGGTGGATACCGCAGACAAATGAAAAGGCTTGAGAGATTCCACCAGTACTACTTACGTCGTATCCTTGGCATTACCTGGCAAATGTTTGTTAGTGATGTAGAGGTGAGAAAGAGAAGCGGCTATTATAGTGTCGGGTCATTGATACTAAAACATCAACTTCAGTGGCCCGGTCACCTCGTCAGAATGGATGACAGGCGTATTCCAAAGCAATTGTTTTATGGTGAGCTGCGAACATGTAAGAGAAATGCCGTCAAACCTAAGATGCGCTTTAAGAAATGCATCAAGGAAGCGCTGAAGAAAAGCAACATTCCTTGTGAACACTGGGAAGAATGTTCATCTGATCGCAATAATTGAAATGAGTCTGCTTGTAGTGGAAGGCGTCACTTTGAAGATGAGAAAAGGAGGTACGCAAAGCTTAAAAGAGATGTGCATAAACGCGCCCCCGTTGTTTTCCCTGAAAACAGCCGCAGGTAGCTCGATCTGACATGTACAGATTGTGGTAGAGTGTGCTTGTCGATGGCTAGTCTAAAGGGGTGACTTGAGAGCGCACCGATGGAAGGTGGCATTTGGCTATAAAACCGTAGACGTCCAGCAATTGAAATGTTTTATATTTTTAGTAAGATATGCGGTTTCATGCAACATTTTAAATTGCATTATAATGTGTCACCCGCTGTTGGACCTCTTAAATACTCTGTTTGTGGTAGAGTATGTAGGTCCCTTGCTGAGCTAAAAAGCCACATTCGTTCAGCACATCGGTAGATATTCTCCAAAAAGTTATGTAGTGATGACCGTACTCGGATACGTGTTGGCAACCATATATATATGTGTCAACTGCACCACGGGCCCCGGTGACGAAGAGGTAACGAATTAAACTCGACATAGCAACGCTCATTCACATATTCCGTGGTGGAACTCATCCAAGGATTGTGCCCCCGAGAGCCACGACTACTATCACCAAACTATCGAGTTTAATTTGTTACCCTTTCGTCACCGGGGCCCGTGGTACAGTTGATATGACGTTTGCTTAATAATGTAACTGTCCGGGTTTCAATTACTGGTAGTGGATGCGCATTACTGATGAGTCCCAAATATAGGGCGAAACGGCCGTCCAGTGCTTTCTGCATTCTGTTGAGGTTTCTTCTAAAAACTCGATGAATTACTTAATTATGATTATCTTAAATACTCCTAACAATTACTTTTTTTTATATTTGTATTTTTATATATATATATATATATATATATATATATATATATATATATATATATATATATATATATATATATATATATATATATATATATATATATATATATATATATATATATATATATATATTGAAGTTAACACTTAGAGGCGACAGGCTGTTTCATGGTAGACGCAATCGTCAAGCCTGACGATTGCGTCTAGCATGAAACAGCCTGTCACCTCTACGTGTTAACTTCAATGTTCACTTATATTTACACACGCTCTCTATCTCTGATATTGAGCACTTTATCCCATAAATATACCACACCTTAAGACTATATTTCTTCATATATGAAGAAATATACTCTTAAGGTGTGCTATATTTATGGAGAATAAGATTATATTTCTTCATATATGAAGAAATATGGTTTTAAGGTGTGCTATATTTATGGGATAAAGTGCTCAATATCAGAGATAGAGCGTGTGTAAATATAAAAGTGAACATTGCATACATATATATATAGAACATTGAATATATATATATTAAATTGTGCAGTATATATATATATATATATATATATATATATATATATATATATATATATATATCATAAAGAGGTAATGATACAAAGAATTAATTAGTAATGATAATGTAATTAAAGGCGAAATCTCTTCGCTAACAAGACTTAATGAGGCATTAACTTAATAACAATTCATTTAATAACGCGATCTTTATGTTTAAATTGTTGTCAGGTGAAATTGATAATGCTGGGCCGAGTACTTTCGAAAATTTCACGTTTTCATCCACAGAGAGTAATTTCTTTTGTCTTTGTTTAAGATGTAGTTTTGTCCTGTCTAAATAGTTGTAGCATTTATTCCGAATTGAGCGAATTGAGCACGGTTGGAATTCGAGTTGGCGTCGTTCTATTTAAAAACAAAATCCTTCAAACTAACATATCCGATGACCAAATAGTGTGGTTGAGGGCCTTCAATTAAATACTTTCAAGCTACCTGGTGACATTGTTAATCTTACGATCTGGCAATCTGATGTCTTACATCTCAAAAGACATGCAGCTTTAATCCGTTATAATTCCCGCTAACATTAATTCTACTCAAATAATCTCGTTAAAAGTTTTCTGATAAGTGTTCTCACTGACCTTTGCGGCTGTCAATAAATTTTGTCTCTTCTCCAACTCTCCTAATCCCTGTTCTGCCAAGCGTTTACACAAGCTTATTAAGTAAGTTATTTGGTGCTATTCTCTGTCGCTTCTGTCTTCAATATGTCATATCAGTGTCAAATTATTTAAGCCTTCTTTCATCCAGCATCTGTCTATATGTCATAGATGAGGTATTATGTACACTATTTACATTATTCGGACTATTGTCCTCATCTTTGTCGTCATATTTATTACAACGTTTCGGCCTTTCAGTATCTGTCTATATTTCTGAGATGAGGTATTATATACACTATTTACATTATTCGGACTATTGTCCTCATCTTTGTCGCCATATTTATTACAACGTTTCGGCCCTTCAGTATCTGTCTATATTTCTGAGATGAGGTATTATGTACACTATTTACATTATTCGGACTATTGTCCTCGTCTTTGTCGCCATATTTATTACATTTTGGCCTTTCAATATCTGTCTATATTTCTGAGATGAGGTATTATGTACATTATTTACATTATTCGGACTATTGTCCTCATCTTTGTCGCCGTATTTATTACAACGTTACGGCCGTTGTACGCTCCGGCCTTCATTCCAACCACCCGAAGAAGGACGGAGCGTACAACGGCCGAAACGTTGTAATAAATATGGCGACAAAGATGAGGACAATAGTCCTTCTTTCCTCATTATGCGCCTTAGAAATTTCGAGCGTCTCTTTCTGATGTTAAGTAAAATCTTTATTTTATGTCTAAATTTCTGGAATAAAGAATTATTCTTATTTACACTATTTGCATTCGGACTATTGTCTTCATTTTTGCTGTTGTTATCTCAACGTTTCGGTCGTTGTACCCTCCGGCCTTTATCAGATGTATATAGATATCGACATTGATGATGGCTGGAGCCTACAACGACCGAAATGTTGCTTTAACAACAAAGATGAAGACAATAGTCCGAATGTAAATAGTGTCTTTCTTGTTTCCATTTTGTCTAAAACTTCGTCATTGCTCAGACGTCCAGCCCATGGTATTCGCAGCATCCTTCTGTAGAACCAGATTTCTATTGCTTCAAGTTTCTTCTTCATCTGTGAGGAGATTGTTAAACATTCTCTGCTACATAGGAGGACCAATATTACATAACAGTTAAGTACTCCTTTTCTTTGTTTCTAACTACATTTTCCTGTTTCTTATTACTTTACTTAGCTTCTGGAAGGCAACATTAGCTATCCCATTGCGCCTTGGGATTTGGGTGTCGAATTTTATGCTAATAAATAATTTATGATTAAATAATTTATGCGTATTTTTTTTAATGAAGGGTCCCATTATATCATACGCTACATGTTCTTTACTTAGGCCCTGGTTATCAAAATCTTTATTTGCCACTATATTACCGATGTGCTATGTTCTTGAACACAAATCAAAATATCTAACTTGGAGGTAAGTATTCCCTCTTCCAAAATCGTGACTTACCCGTGGGACATAGATGTTTAAATATAAACAGTCCTCATCGAATTCGCCGAAATAATTGCGATGTTCTTGGATATAGATTTTGTTTTTTTGCATGCATGCGGGAGGGTAATTGTCTGTAACAAGAATTTCTTTCCAAGGTTTCGGTTCTTCGGGATTCTGCAAAAGAAAAAAATAGAAATATTTATTCGGACCAAGAATTGATTTCGTAAAAACGGAATTAGAAAGAAACTTTCTTCGGATTAAACTAACATAAAACAAAAGGGTTTTCAGCATAGACAGGGTAAATTGAAATCATTTTATATTTTTTCGTGTTGTTTGTTTTTGATTTTTTCGGCAGCACAGTATAGTAGGATCAGTTGGGCACCATCTGTGAGAAAAAAGAGCACCATGACGCAATTCACTCGGCTAGACATTTGGAAACGGTATGCTGTACTGCTTGGCATTCGCACCGGAATCTCCAATGCGAACATTTCAGAGTGTTTGGGTGTCAAACTGAGGACAGTGCACAGGATTCGGAAAGAGTTGGATGAGTCTAATTGTGATTACGAACGTACGGCAGCTCGGAAAACTCACTTTGATCATTCTGATAAGAAAAGAAATCCCAAATTTCAACATTTAGGCCTTGAGAAGGTAGCGCTGCCCTAGTCAAGATGTCGGCTGCTGAAAGACCCTACATCTTGATTATTATGTGTGGGGCGCATGAGCGAGATACCAACAAAACTCCTTGTAATACCAAAGATTAACTGAAGACTAAGCTTAAGGCAGTATTTACCAACTTAAACAAGGAGATCATCCAGAAGAGTTGCAGCAGATCCCGAAGTCGTCTGGAGGACGTGGCTGAAACAAAAGGCGGTTTTATTGAATAAATTTACTCTTTAGTATTTCAAGATAGTTTTATGTAATTTTGATAAATAAATCTCTTAGAAGGAGATACCAATGTTATTTTCATTTTTGCATAATTTAGACGAAAATTTATCGATCGCACCCTATATATATATATATATATATATATATATATAGAGAGAGAGAGAGAGAGAGAGAGATAGATAATATTAGTGGTCAATATATATATATATATATATATATATATATATATATATATATATATATATATAAATCTATATTAATAAATTTAAAGAGGATAGAATCCAGGTAGAACTCAATGTCCAGGACAGAGTAATAATATAATAAAAAAGCTCAAATACTAATATTATTACTCTGTCCTGGACATTGAGTTCTACCTGGATTCTATCCTCTTGGAAATTTGTTCATATATATATATATATATATATATATATATATATATATATATATATATATATATATATATGTATATATACATATATATAGCTATACATACATATATATATATATATATATATATATATATATATATATGTATGTATGTATGTATGTATGTATATATATATATATATATATATATATATATATATATATATATATATATATATATATATATGTATATACATATATATATATATATCACAGTCCATACCACTAAAAACAAATGGTTCGGGAGGAAACTCCTATCAATATTAGAAAGAGCTATAACAGTTTTCTTGAAAAAAAAAAGAACCATTTTAAGTAAAAGGTTTTCTAAATTTCAATTGATAATAACGCTCTTTTGCTTATGAATCATGAATATTTTGTTGTATTGAAATGGCAAATTTCACACTTGCCATAAGGCATCATAAATGGTAATAGTTATTAAGCTATCCTCACAGACCATTAATACTGAATTGAGTTTAGATCATCATTGAGTGATTGGCACTTCTAGCCTTGTACCAGACTAAACTAAGCTAAGTAAATGTATTTGGTATCCAGCTGTGGAGTAATTAATAACAAATTAGATTCTCTTCAAATCTCATATTTTTCACCCTGCAGCCTCCTACGTACAGACGCCACAAAAGCAAGCCTGTCGCTACATTATCGCTATTTTATATCTTGGCAAATGTCTGTGTAGCAGTTAACGGCGGGGTGACCAAATTTGTAGCGCGAAGGTGTGAAGAGTGTTCGCCACAATTATTTTATTTCTGTCTAGGAAAGGTATGGAAAAGATCATGCCATTATGCTGGAGGTCGCTATCCAATGTGGTGGTCACAATGCAATTTATATTTGACTTAAAATAGCACATGGTATAAAATACAAAACAGAACGTAAGGTTGAAAACATAACAATTGAATTTATTAAGTATTTGATGTACATGCATGTATACTGAAAGGTTAGACAGAGTTGTGTCTTTTAGACTAGGTAATATTTGTACCTGAGCTCATAACAAATAAATTGATTATTAAACTGAAGAAGAATGAATTGTTGCATGCTTGAAATTGTGTATTGTACAAGTTGGTAAGAGTTCAGAATTATACTTGCATGAAATGTTGTGAAGTTCTTTTACGTCTGACTACATTAGTCAAGACGGGAGTTCTTTAAGAGTCACATTTTGGCAGCGGAGTTGAGACGCACGAGTGACGAAGAGAACGACGAAGAGAGTCGAGAAGAAGAGAGCGAGAAACACACGTGTTTGTTTTTTATAGTATGTTGTACCACCTGACAGGTTCCGACTGAGTTGGCGCAAAAACATCAGTCGCGTGGGGGTGATTTGATTGGTCGAAACTGACCAATCAGAAAGCTAGATTGAAGCTTATTAACCAATGAATGCTTGTTATATATTTTGTAAGATGGTGGTGGTGGAAGTCACAAGAGGAATAGTGCATTTTCTAGCAGGGGTTAACTGGCTGTTGTGGAAGATTCCACATCTGGACGAGTACTATTCTTTAGTAAACACCAGTTCACGCCATTGCAGTAAAGACCTGCTACGCTACATCTACGTTATCGAAGAAACACGCCCATTTCATGCATATTCCATTTGTAAGGAGGAGTTTCCACTCAAACAGCATTTCCCTAACTCTGCTTTGTGGCACAGAATCCTGCGTAGATTCTTCTGCGAACGTTACAATCTTAACCTCTTCAAGTCAAAAGTCAGACGCCTTGGGTAAGACGATAAACTACACCCAACGTCAAGGCCTCTGATCAAGAGGTTTTGATGAGCGTGTAACCACCTCTTAATTGCTGGTGTTCCCTGGTCCACCCTGACCAGGTATGGTAACACCTGTTAGTGTCCCAGCTATGAGCAAATACTTAACCCCCTAACTGGGGTTAAAACGTTTAAAAATAGGTTTTAATACCAGCAAAAAAGTTTTGTAAAAAATATTACCAGAAATAAATTTTTGAAGAAAAAAATATTACCAGCATTACATTATTACCAACAAGACTTTTTTTTAAAAAATATTATCAGAAATACTTTTTCTGAAAAAAATATTACCAGAAATAATTTTTGAAAAAATATTACCAGCAATAAAAAACTTGTCGGCATTAAATAACCCATCCAGGTGTTGATGTGCCGTAATATAAACGAAATCAAATCAAAAGTCAGTCGTTACCTATCGTCTATATTCTCATAATCTATACTTCCTACTCTTGCGTTCATATTATTCAGTAACCGCCTAACTTGAGTGGCTCTTGAGACTTGTATTGGTTGAGCATTAGTAAAGCAAAAAAAAACTCTTCTTTATTCTCCTTTAGAGCGAACCTCATTTTTTGCTGACGAGTGAATATCAAGAATAGAATAAACGAGATTGTCCATAGACAGCACAACACCTCTGTATAATGTAAGCATTAATCTCAGCTTTTTGTAGGGAGAAAAAAAACCGCGAATTTTCAGAAGGGAGACGTAATGTAATTAACGTTGTTTGGTTTCAATGTGTTAAGTGGGAACTTTAAAATCGTAATTTTTTTTGCATGCCTTTTTTTTTTTAAATAAAAAAAAATAATTTCTAAAATTGAAAAAAAAAATTCTGAAAATGAAATGGAATCCATATTACAAAACAATATGGATTCGATTTCTTTTCTGAATCCAATTCCATTCGTATAACCGGTTCCATTATTGTAACAAGAAAAAAAAACATCGGAACCTTGAGACGCAATCACTGTCATCATAAAGCGACTGGTACAAGAAGTCAAGTATCTCTTCATCGTTTCCTGCACTGGACTTGACCTTTCACATCTGAGATGAATTGCTTCTCGGTCAAGAGCCGGTAGTTCGTTTGACACGCGTAAGTGGCTTGTGGCGTCGTAGTCACTTGAAAAGTGCCATGGGTTTAAACAGACACCTTAATTTTTGCAAGACAACCAGAAATCAATTTAGTTATTTAAAACACAATATATTTATTATCCCGTTGTCATCTGTTCATCATCCAAAGTCTGACCGAGTCGGTGTTGGTTGGTTGATTTCAGTTGTGCTTTCCAGTTTCTAGAATTTTCTAAGCAGTCAACCATCTTTGTTTTACATCGATGTTCAAATAATGAGTGGTGCTAAGATTTTCATCTTATTGTTTTATTTAAATTTATTTGTTTTCATTCTGACACTAAAAATATATTTGCATCAATATAACTACAAAACAAAAACATTAACCAAAAACTCGTGTATAATCTTAAACAGCATATTCGCTAAAAAAAATTAGCAGACATGAAAAACAAAGTTTTATCGTCAGAATCTTTATGTTATTAAGAAGAGGAAAGACCAAAGGAGTTTTTGATTATTAATTAAGTTATATAGTGCTGTTCGATAAAAGTGACTCACCTGATTTTTTTACTAAATGTTCTCTTCTCCGATGAAACGAAAGTTGAGCTAAATTCAAAGGATAAGCGATCTAAAATCCGAAGAAGCTTTTAAAGCTCTTTGAATTTAGCAATAAGTACTGTCAAGCACCCGTTCAGTATAATGTTCTGGGGATGCTTTTCTTTTCATGGAACTGGTTTCTTAAAACCTATTGAAAAGACCCTCAGGAGCGAGCAGTACAAGAGAATTTTAGAGTCTTGTCTGCTCCCTTCTGCTGAAAGGGTGCAATTCGACCCACCAAGCTCATTTTTATGCAGGATAATGCTCCCTGTCACAAATAAAAATTAATGAAGGAATACTTTGATGAGAAGCAGGTGATTGTTATGACAGGGCCGCCCCAATCTCCTGACCTCAACTCCATAGAAAATTTATGGAGCATTATAAAATCTCGAGAAAGCAGAGGATTTGATTGTGAATTTCATATCCGAATGGAATTCAATGCTTGGAGATGAGATTTGCCCAAACCTAATCAAGTCAATGCCAAAAAAGGTTGAAAAGGTTATTCAAAATAAAGGAGGACCCATAGATTATTAAATATTTCGAACTATATTACCTATTATAAATAAATTATACCTCTATTATTCTTTATTTAAAGCTGTTCGGTTATGTTTCTATTGATTACTAGTTGCAGGAAATGAGTGAGTCACTTTTTTTGCACAGAGTTTTCCCCTAAATCTCATTTATATCCAAAATTATAATTATCAATAGAATACCTTAGGGTGAGTAAACTTTTTTTACTAGGTGGTCGGGAAGGGGTCTTTATATTAGTAATATTAAAAATTAGTTTGACCCTAAAAACAACAGGTTAAAAAATTTTTAAGTAAAAAAAAATCAGGTGAGTCACTTTTATCGAACATCTCTGTATATTCGATCTTTTTTGAGACCTTCGAAATTTTGGTTAAAAATATCTTTTCGTTAGCGCGATGAGCAAAGATTAGTTGCAGAAAGTTTAGCGCCTTTTTTACGGTGAAAACATTGATTCAGAAATTCTTGCATAAATCAAATAATAGTCGGATTTTACTGAAACTTTCAGGACTTATTCACAAATGTATGAAATTATTTTAGAAATGCTTATTTTTTAGAAAATCGCGGTAAAAATATTTTTTTACATTATTACCCCTTACATATTTAATTCTATGAAATTTTGAGAAATTAAATTTTGTAGAGCTTATGTTTAATTGAAGAATTTAATTTGGAGAATTTAAATCAATTTATTTTGTAAAACAGGTCATCTGCTCTGAATTGTAAAATAAAAAAAATGCCATAAAACTAAGACATTATTTAATTAGAAAAGCTTTTAATTACCTTTCAATATATTATGGATACTATTGTCTTAAGAAACCATTTTCTTTTATAAATAATGAATTTTTGCAAGAACTGTTTTTATTTTTAACAAATTTTAATTTTAATAATTTATACAGTTTTAAATCTTTTAAAATTCTGTCTTACTTTATAGAGGTTAGGTGATAGTGTCATTAAATCAAAATTGTATTTACTAATCATAAATGGAAAAGCTTTGTACAATTAATCGAAAACCAATATTTTAAAAAGAATTTAGAATTTTTTTCTTGTATAAACGTGCCGATTTTAGAAAAAACTAAGAGCGATAACTCTAGTAAAGTTGAAGCCAAATTACGTAAAATTCAATAAAATACGAGATTATAAAGAATATTTTCCTAAATCTTTAAGATTACTGGACAGTTAAAAATTATATAAAAAACAGCGCTCACGCTTTATTCCTGAAATAAAGTTTACAAATATATCCACCGTAGAAAAAATTCCGTCTGTCATTCAAGCAGTAACGTGCATAGGTCTAATAGCGCCCACAAAATCGCAAAATATACTTAGTTTCTTTTCTTTTGGACAGATCCATTGTTCACAAGGTTTTATCACAATCAGTTAGAGGGAATGTTTAAATAAAGAACATTAAGACATTATACAAATTCGACAGATTTTATTTATTTATAGATTACAAATAAGGTTGACGAAAGGGATTCGTTTGTGAAACATTTCTTAGCAGTATTTTATTGTTTTAACAATAAAACTACAGAAAGTTGAACATACCGGTTAAAAAATCTAATAAGTGACACTTGATAAAAATAAATAAAAAACAATTTCAAATCAGTAGTAGTTAGATAAAATTTTGCGTAAATATTTCTTGTCTAATATTTCTTTTGCAAAATCTTTTGAGAAAGTTTTTTTCTTAAATATGGCGACAAAAAAGAGAAACCATATTGTGCTCTCAAAAAATAAGCTGAAAGATTAATTTTTAAAAGATATTTCATTTCAATTTTTAATTAAGTTTGTTTTGAAATTTTTTAATTTTTCGTTTTGTCTCCTGTGACATGTTTGGTTATTAAAAATTAACTAAAATCAGGTTTACTTACTATTAATAATAAATAGTAAAATAGAAGATTTGGATTTGCATACGCGCGGAAAATTAATGACCAAAAATCAAATATTTTCTATTAAGATTTTCATACTTACATTATAAACAAATAAAGTTTACTTATTTTAGTGGTAGATATTGCCTTACAAATATTCTGATGTTTTGTTAACAGTTTTCCTTTGTAAGAGTATGTAGTGAACAAAACAAGATCTAGATTTAAAAATTCAAATGCTAAGCATTGACCCATTGATTTTGTTAGAAATTAAAAAGACTCGAATTTACAAACTTTGTTTAACACACACGCAAAAGCGAATCCAAAACAAAACTCGCGAAATTTCACACCTTGATGCGAAATGTTTTTCGGCCAATAGAAAACTAGGAAACATTTTAAAACAAAATTCAAATAATCTCAATTTTCAGAAACAAAATTCTTTTACGGACCTTTGCGCGAGCCGACGCGAAGTTTGTTCGTCATCCAATGGAAAGGCCCGAATCATATCCGGGAGTGAATTCCCAAATGAACTTTTCAAGCCTCACAAACAAAATAAAAAACGGACAAGTTCGCCTGTCACTAGAGAGAAGGAGACAAGTGTATTAACATGTCCCTTGACAAACGTCAAGCGATCGTTATTATTATTTCTACCTCTTTTATACTTGATAAACGAACGGAACATTTTAAGAATGAGCGATTACTTCAAAGACATTGCAACCCTACGATAACGCTCATACATACATACATAAATACATACATCTACATACATTCCTGCCTACGTACACATAAACTCATTCTTGCAAGGACTACTATGAACATTTTGACGACATTGTATCGACCAAAATACATTAATTTTATTTGTAGAGATCTTAATTGATTTATATGTATATAAATTTGTTGTTTCACTTTACAATTTGATTTTCTTGTTTTATACCCCTCTTATGGTGGGCTATCTAACTAACAAGGCCAAATCAAACTAATCTGTTTCAACACTCATACACTTCATTATAACTGATAACCCACTATAAGTACACTTAACTTCATGGGTAGTTAGAACAACAATGATTTTTAAAAAGTCCCCATCTTTTTTTTTGCATAAAATGGCCACAACATTAACGTTCCAAATTTACATGATGGTTGCATAATATAATTATTTATACTATCAATGAAATTTCACGTTTTTATTTTAAACATTTGGCCGTTTATTGCTATCTTAGTGGTACTGTCAATAAAATATATTTAATAGTATTTTGACTGTACAAAGAAAATCAAGATATAGATAATGATGACGATAATACTGATAATAATAATAATAATTATCTCAACTTTAATGAGATATTTGATGCGGTATCTTATTCGCAATTTGGTTTAGAGAAGTTCGTAAATATAAATTTAATAAAATAGGTTCAATTGTAATATAAGGACAATTGAATTTACTGGCTCGGTATTCGCCCAAAAGTTGGATAAAATCGATTCTTGGCGTGAAATGGTATTTTTGTCCTGACAAAAAATTCTAATTTGTTTTTAACATATATTAAATTGAACATTTAGGCCAAATTTTTACCTGTCATCGAAAAGAAATTGGCGACATTTTGTTATTCTTAAATTCTCAACTAGTATGTTTTAACCTCTTCATTTTTTATTTTAAATTCGTTAAATTCCATCAAAGCTTGTTTTTTTGCGTGTAAAAAGAATGTTTAAAGTTTTTTGTTTGTATCAAAATGTTTATTTTCGGGTGTAGTAAAATTTTAAAACAATACAAATATTTTTGGTGCAAGCAAAAACAAACAAACAAGGCAAAAGGAAAATGGGCGCCAGCAATTTAATACATTGAATTAAAGTTAGATTCTCAACACTTTAAAAACTAAATTAGAATTTTATTCCAGGACAAGAAATGCAATTAAAACCAACAATGAATTTTATCCAAAATTTGTGCGAATATCGAGCGAAATGGGCAAGAAAATGCAACGGTTTCTATAGAAGAATTGAAAGAAAGATCTATTTACTTCTACAAAGAAAACAATTTAAAATTTCACATTACATTAAAAAATATAATTTTAAATATGAAACAAAGATTAATAAAAAAATTGATAGCAACTGATTTTTCATCTTTTTCTTAAAACACGTTTTAAATTTCTTTAAAACAGAGTTAACCAAAAGAAAAGAAAAATACATTTACATTTATGTTGATGTCAAATTTCCTTTTGTTTTTCAGTTTTTAGTCTGAAAGAAATTGACTCTACGAGAAGGAAAACGTAACTTTTTCCATAATAACCAAGATTTTTCGTTTTTTAACTAGTCTTTGATTTTATGGCATTCTATACCCGCACCCAACCTTTATATCTTTTGAACTTTCTTTTCACGACCAATTCATAGACATGAATAATCAAAATGAAACAACTAATGCCAAAGTCTTGGACTACTCACATACAAGGGTTGGACAAAATAATTGAAATATTTGTTAAATTCAAAGAACATTTCTTTAATATGGAGTTGGTTCTCCTTTAGCCTCACATACAGCTTTAATACGTCTAGGAATGGAATCATACAACTTCCTGATTTCATCCAGAGGAATTTTCAATCATTCTTCCATTAACACCTGCTCCAGCTCTTTAAGACACGACGGTGGAGGATAGCGGCCCCTAACTTGTCGCTCCAAAATGCACCACAAATGTTTAATAATATTGATATCTGGAGATTGGGGAGGCCACTCCATATGTTCTAGCTCACTTTCATGCACTTCATACCAATACTTAACCAATCAAGCGGTATGTATTGGAGCATTAGCGTCTTGGAAGATGCAGTCACCATCAGGGAATAAAGTCTGGGCCATTGGATGAACATGATCGCCAAAAATGTTCACGTAATCTTTGCTGTTGATTCTATCATGCAGAGCAACTATTGAACCAAGACATTTCCATGATATGGCGGCTCAAACTATTACTGATCCATCTCCATGCTTCACTGTTGGAAGAAGGCAGTCAGGGTTGTAAGCTTCTTTGGGCTGCCTCTACACATAAACTCACCCTGATGTTGGGAAAAGAGAAAAACTGGACTCGTCTGAGAATACGTCTTGCTTCCATTGGTCTGCAGACCAGGCATTGTGATCTCCGCACCACTTCAACCACTTCTGAATGTTGCGAGTGGAGAGAAGAGGTTTCCTCACAGCGGCTCTTCCATGATATGCAGCCTTATAGAGCTCACCACGAACAGTTTTAGTAGAAACTGGACTATTCAGATGATTATTCAACTCAGCAGTCATTTTGGCCGCAGTAGTCCGATGATTTTTTGACACATTGTGTTTCAATGCACGTCAGTCCCTGTCAGTAAGTTTGCAAGTTTGGCCCGAATTGCTATGCTTGCTAGACGTTTTAACTTTTTTCTCGAATTGCGTCATAGTTCTTGATATGGTAGCTCTTGAAAAACTAAACAGTTCCACAACCTTAGTGATCGAGGCTCCTGCCGTACAAGCTCCAACAATTTGCCCATTTTCGAACTCAGAGAGGTCACGCATTTAGTACAAAGACAGTAAATTAGATAAATAAACGTATTTACAATAGGTATAACCTGCAATTATGAATTTTTAGTTAAAGTTCTTAATATAATAGGTCTTTGAAATATAGGAGTGGAATTTGCACCTGTTCCAATTATTTTGTCCAACCCCTTCTAGGTGTGAAAAAACTTTGGATTCAAGTAGGTACCAGCAGACAAATATAGACATTTTAAATCTAAAATTAAAAACTATTTTATTTATTTTTAATATGTGATTTTAGGTGTATTTGCTAAATAAAAACAAAAAGTTGTTTCTTCTTTCTTATCACTGCCTTTGTTGCAACAAAAATAATATACTCCATAGAATGTGCCCCCAAGGGAGTGCCGACCGGGGTCACCGCCCCTTTGCATGCCATCGCATTCAAGCTGTCAGCATGTCGACACATGAAATAAATAGCGATCGCCGGGTTAAAAAATGCATTTCTGTGATATTTTAAACTTAAAATAAGTAAATATTTGTTTAAAGTAAGATTAAATTAAACTTTAAATTAGATGGCATTCCTCAAACTAAGTTTCTGAAAAGTATATTTTATTTTTGAAAATTTATTTAATAAAGAGAATTACATTGCGATGACAGAAAGCCTAAAATGGCGCTAAAATCAGCGATGTTTAGTGATTTCAAAACAAAAACGCCTTCCAGCCAATTTAAATTAGTTTTGAAATACACAAAAGTATTTTGCTTATTGGAAATATTAAATTTAATTTATTGGCTTGAAATTAAAACGAAAATAAAAGCTTCAAAAGAGATTTTTCATGTAAAAAAATCATTTTAAACCTTAGGTTCTGTAATCTTAGATATTTTATAAGTACAATGCAGCTACAAAATTACAATCTGCGAAGTAAAATAATTTAAGATATAAATAAATTATGGTGATTTCTTTTTCTTATAAAAACAACAGAAAATTCTAGGAAAATTCAATACATAAACTTAGGTGTTTAATAGACGGGGGTGGGGGTATGAACATTTTCACCTCCAGAGCTACGTTGATTAATTTAACACCTTTTGGCCCTTTCAATTATTTTCCGATCCTCTTTTATTAGGGACCCCTCCACTGTTTGAACAACTTAAGTAGATTGGTCCACTTGTAAAAAATAGGGAAATATTTTGGGGGGAAATGGATTAGCATTTGTTAGACCTTTCTTAAGTCAAAAAAGTCATCTGGAATTTTGAAGCTCTAGTGAATGCGAATCTACAAAAATTAATATCTGACAATCTTTTCCCTATTTTTACCGAGTGAACCAGTCTATTTAAGTATTGGTCCTCAGTTACTTGCATATTGAGAACAATTCCGACAACCCCCAATTATTAAAACTCACAACCCGAAACACTAGGTAGTAGAAACATTGACTAGTGTAAAAGAGGTGACTTGGTGCTTCGGTGTCTTCAAAATAAAATAGGCCTGATATCATCTCTTTTAGTGCAATGGGGAGGTGCAATCAGAGAGATTGGATTCCCTGGAATTAGGCATTTCACTTCTTATTAGTCCCTAGCTAAGAATGACTAAGGCGGTAATGACAATATTAGCCGTTGCCCAACTGGGAACATTTGGCATCTGTTGACCGGGCAGGCAGTGCTACTTCAATTACGCTTTTCCACATTCTCTGGCAAACGGGTTGGGATCAAATTATAGTATCTGTTCTCCACATCTCTAATGATAATATAGCCGACAAGGAACATTTAGCATTCGTCCACCGGACAGGCAGTGTTATTTGAGTTACGCTTTTCCTCATTCTCTAGCCAACAGGGTTGGGATCAAATTATAGTATCTGTTCTACACATCTCTAATGATAATATAGCCGACAAGGAACATTTAGCATTCGTCCACCGGACAGGCAGTGTTATTTGAGTTACGCTTTTCCTCATTCTCTAGCCAACAGGGTTGGGATCAAATTATAGTATCTGTTCTCCACATCTCTAATGATAATATAGCCGACAAGGAACATTTAGCATTCGTCCACCGGACAGGCAGTGTTATTTGAGTTACGCTTTTCCTCATTCTCTAGCCAACAGGGTTGGGATCAAATTATAGTATCTGTTCTCCACATCTCTAATGATAATATAGCCGACAAGGAACATTTAGCATTCGTCCACCGGACAGGCAGTGTTATTTGAGTTACGCTTTTCCTCATTCTCTAGCCAACAGGGTTGGGATCAAATTATAGTATCTGTTCTCCACATCTCTAATGATAATATAGCCGACAAGGAACATTTAGCATTCGTCCACCGGACAGGCAGTGTTATTTGAGTTACGCTTTTCCTCATTCTCTAGCCAACAGGGTTGGGATCAAATTATAGTATCTGTTCTCCACATCTCTAATGATAATATAGCCGACAAGGAACATTTAGCATTCGTCCACCGGACAGGCAGTGTTATTTGAGTTACGCTTTTCCTCATTCTCTAGCCAACAGGGTTGGGATCAAATTATAGTATCTGTTCTCCACATCTCTAATGATAATATAGCCGACAAGGAACATTTAGCATTCGTCCACCGGACAGGCAGTGTTATTTGAGTTACGCTTTTCCTCATTCTCTAGCCAACAGGGTTGGGATCAAATTATAGTATCTGTTCTCCACATCTCTAATGATAATATAGCCGACAAGGAACATTTAGCATTCGTCCACCGGACAGGCAGTGTTATTTGAGTTACGCTTTTCCTCATTCTCTAGCCAACTGGGTTGGGATCAAATTATAGTATCTGTTCTCCACATCTCTAATGATAATATAGCCGACAAGGAACATTTAGCATTCGTCCACCGGACAGGCAGTGTTATTTGAGTTACGCTTTTCCTCATTCTCTAGCCAACAGGGTTGGGATCAAATTATAGTATCTGTTCTCCACATCTCTAATGATAATATAGCCAACAAGGAACATTTAGCATTCGTCCACCGGACAGGCAGTGTTATTTGAGTTACGCTTTTCCTCATTCTCTAGCCAACAGGGTTGGGATCAAATTATAGTATCTGTTCTACACATCTCTAATGATAATATAGCCGACAAGGAACATTTAGCATTCGTCCACCGGACAGGCAGTGTTATTTGAGTTACGCTTTTCCTCATTCTCTAGCCAACAGGGTTGGGATCAAATTATAGTATCTGTTCTCCACATCTCTAATGATAATATAGCCGACAAGGAACATTTAGCATTCGTCCACCGGACAGGCAGTGTTATTTGAGTTACGCTTTTCCTCATTCTCTAGCCAACAGGGTTGGGATCAAATTATAGTATCTGTTCTCCACATCTCTAATGATAATATAGCCGACAAGGAACATTTAGCATTCGTCCACCGGACAGGCAGTGTTATTTGAGTTACGCTTTTCCTCATTCTCTAGCCAACAGGGTTGGGATCAAATTATAGTATCTGTTCTCCACATCTCTAATGATAATATAGCCGACAAGGAACATTTAGCATTCGTCCACCGGACAGGCAGTGTTATTTGAGTTACGCTTTTCCTCATTCTCTAGCCAACAGGGTTGGGATCAAATTATAGTATCTGTTCTCCACATCTCTAATGATAATATAGCCGACAAGGAACATTTAGCATTCGTCCACCGGACAGGCAGTGTTATTTGAGTTACGCTTTTCCTCATTCTCTAGCCAACAGGGTTGGGATCAAATTATAGTATCTGTTCTCCACATCTCTAATGATAATATAGCCGACAAGGAACATTTAGCATTCGTCCACCGGACAGGCAGTGTTATTTGAGTTACGCTTTTCCTCATTCTCTAGCCAACTGGGTTGGGATCAAATTATAGTATCTGTTCTCCACATCTCTAATGATAATATAGCCGACAAGGAACATTTAGCATTCGTCCACCGGACAGGCAGTGTTATTTGAGTTACGCTTTTCCTCATTCTCTAGCCAACAGGGTTGGGATCAAATTATAGTATCTGTTCTCCACATCTCTAATGATAATATAGCCAACAAGGAACATTTAGCATTCGTCCACCGGACAGGCAGTGTTATTTGAGTTACGCTTTTCCTCATTCTCTAGCCAACAGGGTTGGGATCAAATTATAGTATCTGTTCTACACATCTCTAATGATAATATAGCCGACAAGGAACATTTAGCATTCGTCCACCGGACAGGCAGTGTTATTTGAGTTACGCTTTTCCTCATTCTCTAGCCAACAGGGTTGGGATCAAATTATAGTATCTGTTCTCCACATCTCTAATGATAATATAGCCGACAAGGAACATTTAGCATTCGTCCACCGGACAGGCAGTGTTATTTGAGTTACGCTTTTCCTCATTCTCTAGCCAACAGGGTTGGGATCAAATTATAGTATCTGTTCTCCACATCTCTAATGATAATATAGCCGACAAGGAACATTTAGCATTCGTCCACCGGACAGGCAGTGTTATTTGAGTTACGCTTTTCCTCATTCTCTAGCCAACAGGGTTGGGATCAAATTATAGTATCTGTTCTCCACATCTCTAATGATAATATAGCCGACAAGGAACATTTAGCATTCGTCCACCGGACAGGCAGTGTTATTTGAGTTACGCTTTTCCTCATTCTCTAGCCAACAGGGTTGGGATCAAATTATAGTATCTGTTCTCCACATCTCTAATGATAATATAGCCGACAAGGAACATTTAGCATTCGTCCACCGGACAGGCAGTGTTATTTGAGTTACGCTTTTCCTCATTCTCTAGCCAACAGGGTTGGGATCAAATTATAGTATCTGTTCTCCACATCTCTAATGATAATATAGCCGACAAGGAACATTTAGCATTCGTCCACCGGACAGGCAGTGTTATTTGAGTTACGCTTTTCCTCATTCTCTAGCCAACAGGGTTGGGATCAAATTATAGTATCTGTTCTCCACATCTCTAATGATAATATAGCCGACAAGGAACATTTAGCATTCGTCCACCGGACAGGCAGTGTTATTTGAGTTACGCTTTTCCTCATTCTCTAGCCAACAGGGTTGGGATCAAATTATAGTATCTGTTCTCCACATCTCTAATGATAATATAGCCGACAAGGAACATTTAGCATTCGTCCACCGGACAGGCAGTGTTATTTGAGTTACGCTTTTCCTCATTCTCTAGCCAACAGGGTTGGGATCAAATTATAGTATCTGTTCTCCACATCTCTAATGATAATATAGCCGACAAGGAACATTTAGCATTCGTCCACCGGACAGGCAGTGTTATTTGAGTTACGCTTTTCCTCATTCTCTAGCCAACTGGGTTGGGATCAAATTATAGTATCTGTTCTCCACATCTCTAATGATAATATAGCCGACAAGGAACATTTAGCATTCGTCCACCGGACAGGCAGTGTTATTTGAGTTACGCTTTTCCTCATTCTCTAGCCAACAGGGTTGGGATCAAATTATAGTATCTGTTCTCCACATCTCTAATGATAATATAGCCGACAAGGAACATTTAGCATTCGTCCACCGGACAGGCAGTGTTATTTGAGTTACGCTTTTCCTCATTCTCTAGCCAACTGGGTTGGGATCAAATTATAGTATCTGTTCTCCACATCTCTAATGATAATATAGCCGACAAGGAACATTTAGCATTCGTCCACCGGACAGGCAGTGTTATTTGAGTTACGCTTTTCCTCATTCTCTAGCCAACAGGGTTGGGATCAAATTATAGTATCTGTTCTCCACATCTCTAATGATAATATAGCCGACAAGGAACATTTAGCATTCGTCCACCGGACAGGCAGTGTTATTTGAGTTACGCTTTTCCTCATTCTCTAGCCAACAGGGTTGGGATCAAATTATAGTATCTGTTCTACACATCTCTAATGATAATATAGCCGACAAGGAACATTTAGCATTCGTCCACCGGACAGGCAGTGTTATTTGAGTTACGCTTTTCCTCATTCTCTAGCCAACAGGGTTGGGATCAAATTATAGTATCTGTTCTCCACATCTCTAATGATAATATAGCCGACAAGGAACATTTAGCATTCGTCCACCGGACAGGCAGTGTTATTTGAGTTACGCTTTTCCTCATTCTCTAGCCAACAGGGTTGGGATCAAATTATAGTATCTGTTCTCCACATCTCTAATGATAATATAGCCGACAAGGAACATTTAGCATTCGTCCACCGGACAGGCAGTGTTATTTGAGTTACGCTTTTCCTCATTCTCTAGCCAACAGGGTTGGGATCAAATTATAGTATCTGTTCTCCACATCTCTAATGATAATATAGCCGACAAGGAACATTTAGCATTCGTCCACCGGACAGGCAGTGTTATTTGAGTTACGCTTTTCCTCATTCTCTAGCCAACAGGGTTGGGATCAAATTATAGTATCTGTTCTCCACATCTCTAATGATAATATAGCCGACAAGGAACATTTAGCATTCGTCCACCGGACAGGCAGTGTTATTTGAGTTACGCTTTTCCTCATTCTCTAGCCAACAGGGTTGGGATCAAATTATAGTATCTGTTCTCCACATCTCTAATGATAATATAGCCGACAAGGAACATTTAGCATTCGTCCACCGGACAGGCAGTGTTATTTGAGTTACGCTTTTCCTCATTCTCTAGCCAACTGGGTTGGGATCAAATTATAGTATCTGTTCTCCACATCTCTAATGATAATATAGCCGACAAGGAACATTTAGCATTCGTCCACCGGACAGGCAGTGTTATTTGAGTTACGCTTTTCCTCATTCTCTAGCCAACAGGGTTGGGACCAAATTATAGTATCTGTTCTCCACATCTCTAATGATAATATAGCCAACAAGGAACATTTAGCATTCGTCCACCGGACAGGCAGTGTTATTTGAGTTACGCTTTTCCTCATTCTCTAGCCAACAGGGTTGGGATCAAATTATAGTATCTGTTCTACACATCTCTAATGATAATATAGCCGACAAGGAACATTTAGCATTCGTCCACCGGACAGGCAGTGTTATTTGAGTTACGCTTTTCCTCATTCTCTAGCCAACAGGGTTGGGATCAAATTATAGTATCTGTTCTCCACATCTCTAATGATAATATAGCCGACAAGGAACATTTAGCATTCGTCCACCGGACAGGCAGTGTTATTTAAGTTACGCTTTTCCTCATTCTCTAGCCAACAGGGTTGGGATCAAATTATAGTATCTGTTCTCCACATCTCTAATGATAATATAGCCGACAAGGAACATTTAGCATTCGTCCACCGGACAGGCAGTGTTATTTGAGTTACGCTTTTCCTCATTCTCTAGCCAACAGGGTTGGGATCAAATTATAGTATCTGTTCTCCACATCTCTAATGATAATATAGCCGACAAGGAACATTTAGCATTCGTCCACCGGACAGGCAGTGTTATTTGAGTTACGCTTTTCCTCATTCTCTAGCCAACAGGGTTGGGATCAAATTATAGTATCTGTTCTACACATCTCTAATGATAATATAGCCGACAAGGAACATTTAGCATTCGTCCACCGGACAGGCAGTGTTATTTGAGTTACGCTTTTCCTCATTCTCTAGCCAACAGGGTTGGGATCAAATTATAGTATCTGTTCTCCACATCTCTAATGATAATATAGCCGACAAGGAACATTTAGCATTCGTCCACCGGACAGGCAGTGTTATTTGAGTTACGCTTTTCCTCATTCTCTAGCCAACAGGGTTGGGATCAAATTATAGTATCTGTTCTCCACATCTCTAATGATAATATAGCCGACAAGGAACATTTAGCATTCGTCCACCGGACAGGCAGTGTTATTTGAGTTACGCTTTTCCTCATTCTCTAGCCAACAGGGTTGGGATCAAATTATAGTATCTGTTCTCCACATCTCTAATGATAATATAGCCTACAAGGAACATTTAGCATTCGTCCACCGGACAGGCAGTGTTATTTGAGTTACGCTTTTCCTCATTCTCTAGCCAACAGGGTTGGGATCAAATTATAGTATCTGTTCTCCACATCTCTAATGATAATATAGCCGACAAGGAACATTTAGCATTCGTCCACCGGACAGGCAGTGTTATTTGAGTTACGCTTTTCCTCATTCTCTAGCCAACTGGGTTGGGATCAAATTATAGTATCTGTTCTCCACATCTCTAATGATAATATAGCCGACAAGGAACATTTAGCATTCGTCCACCGGACAGGCAGTGTTATTTGAGTTACGCTTTTCCTCATTCTCTAGCCAACAGGGTTGGGATCAAATTATAGTATCTGTTCTCCACATCTCTAATGATAATATAGCCGACAAGGAACATTTAGCATTCGTCCACCGGACAGGCAGTGTTATTTGAGTTACGCTTTTCCTCATTCTCTAGCCAACTGGGTTGGGATCAAATTATAGTATCTGTTCTCCACATCTCTAATGATAATATAGCCGACAAGGAACATTTAGCATTCGTCCACCGGACAGGCAGTGTTATTTGAGTTACGCTTTTCCTCATTCTCTAGCCAACAGGGTTGGGATCAAATTATAGTATCTGTTCTCCACATCTCTAATGATAATATAGCCGACAAGGAACATTTAGCATTCGTCCACCGGACAGGCAGTGTTATTTGAGTTACGCTTTTCCTCATTCTCTAGCCAACAGGGTTGGGATCAAATTATAGTATCTGTTCTCCACATCTCTAATGATAATATAGCCTACAAGGAACATTTAGCATTCGTCCACCGGACAGGCAGTGTTATTTGAGTTACGCTTTTCCTCATTCTCTAGCCAACAGGGTTGGGATCAAATTATAGTATCTGTTCTCCACATCTCTAATGATAATATAGCCGACAAGGAACATTTAGCATTCGTCCACCGGACAGGCAGTGTTATTTGAGTTACGCTTTTCCTCATTCTCTAGCCAACTGGGTTGGGATCAAATTATAGTATCTGTTCTCCACATCTCTAATGATAATATAGCCGACAAGGAACATTTAGCATTCGTCCACCGGACAGGCAGTGTTATTTGAGTTACGCTTTTCCTCATTCTCTAGCCAACAGGGTTGGGATCAAATTATAGTATCTGTTCTCCACATCTCTAATGATAATATAGCCGACAAGGAACATTTAGCATTCGTCCACCGGACAGGCAGTGTTATTTGAGTTACGCTTTTCCTCATTCTCTAGCCAACTGGGTTGGGATCAAATTATAGTATCTGTTCTCCACATCTCTAATGATAATATAGCCGACAAGGAACATTTAGCATTCGTCCACCGGACAGGCAGTGTTATTTGAGTTACGCTTTTCCTCATTCTCTAGCCAACAGGGTTGGGATCAAATTATAGTATCTGTTCTCCACATCTCTAATGATAATATAGCCGACAAGGAACATTTAGCATTCGTCCACCGGACAGGCAGTGTTATTTGAGTTACGCTTTTCCTCATTCTCTAGCCAACAGGGTTGGGATCAAATTATAGTATCTGTTCTACACATCTCTAATGATAATATAGCCGACAAGGAACATTTAGCATTCGTCCACCGGACAGGCAGTGTTATTTGAGTTACGCTTTTCCTCATTCTCTAGCCAACAGGGTTGGGATCAAATTATAGTATCTGTTCTCCACATCTCTAATGATAATATAGCCGACAAGGAACATTTAGCATTCGTCCACCGGACAGGCAGTGTTATTTGAGTTACGCTTTTCCTCATTCTCTAGCCAACTGGGTTGGGATCAAATTATAGTATCTGTTCTCCACATCTCTAATGATAATATAGCCGACAAGGAACATTTAGCATTCGTCCACCGGACAGGCAGTGTTATTTGAGTTACGCTTTTCCTCATTCTCTAGCCAACAGGGTTGGGATCAAATTATAGTATCTGTTCTCCACATCTCTAATGATAATATAGCCGACAAGGAACATTTAGCATTCGTCCACCGGACAGGCAGTGTTATTTGAGTTACGCTTTTCCTCATTCTCTAGCCAACAGGGTTGGGATCAAATTATAGTATCTGTTCTCCACATCTCTAATGATAATATAGCCGACAAGGAACATTTAGCATTCGTCCACCGGACAGGCAGTGTTATTTGAGTTACGCTTTTCCTCATTCTCTAGCCAACAGGGTTGGGATCAAATTATAGTATCTGTTCTCCACATCTCTAATGATAATATAGCCGACAAGGAACATTTAGCATTCGTCCACCGGACAGGCAGTGTTATTTGAGTTACGCTTTTCCTCATTCTCTAGCCAACAGGGTTGGGATCAAATTATAGTATCTGTTCTCCACATCTCTAATGATAATATAGCCGACAAGGAACATTTAGCATTCGTCCACCGGACAGGCAGTGTTATTTGAGTTACGCTTTTCCTCATTCTCTAGCCAACTGGGTTGGGATCAAATTATAGTATCTGTTCTCCACATCTCTAATGATAATATAGCCGACAAGGAACATTTAGCATTCGTCCACCGGACAGGCAGTGTTATTTGAGTTACGCTTTTCCTCATTCTCTAGCCAACTGGGTTGGGATCAAATTATAGTATCTGTTCTCCACATCTCTAATGATAATATAGCCGACAAGGAACATTTAGCATTCGTCCACCGGACAGGCAGTGTTATTTGAGTTACGCTTTTCCTCATTCTCTAGCCAACAGGGTTGGGATCAAATTATAGTATCTGTTCTCCACATCTCTAATGATAATATAGCCGACAAGGAACATTTAGCATTCGTCCACCGGACAGGCAGTGTTATTTGAGTTACGCTTTTCCTCATTCTCTAGCCAACTGGGTTGGGATCAAATTATAGTATCTGTTCTCCACATCTCTAATGATAATATAGCCGACAAGGAACATTTAGCATTCGTCCACCGGACAGGCAGTGTTATTTGAGTTACGCTTTTCCTCATTCTCTAGCCAACAGGGTTGGGATCAAATTATAGTATCTGTTCTCCACATCTCTAATGATAATATAGCCGACAAGGAACATTTAGCATTCGTCCACCGGACAGGCAGTGTTATTTGAGTTACGCTTTTCCTCATTCTCTAGCCAACAGGGTTGGGATCAAATTATAGTATCTGTTCTCCACATCTCTAATGATAATATAGCCGACAAGGAACATTTAGCATTCGTCCACCGGACAGGCAGTGTTATTTGAGTTACGCTTTTCCTCATTCTCTAGCCAACAGGGTTGGGATCAAATTATAGTATCTGTTCTCCACATCTCTAATGATAATATAGCCGACAAGGAACATTTAGCATTCGTCCACCGGACAGGCAGTGTTATTTGAGTTACGCTTTTCCTCATTCTCTAGCCAACAGGGTTGGGATCAAATTATAGTATCTGTTCTCCACATCTCTAATGATAATATAGCCGACAAGGAACATTTAGCATTCGTCCACCGGACAGGCAGTGTTATTTGAGTTACGCTTTTCCTCATTCTCTAGCCAACAGGGTTGGGATCAAATTATAGTATCTGTTCTCCACATCTCTAATGATAATATAGCCGACAAGGAACATTTAGCATTCGTCCACCGGACAGGCAGTGTTATTTGAGTTACGCTTTTCCTCATTCTCTAGCCAACAGGGTTGGGATCAAATTATAGTATCTGTTCTCCACATCTCTAATGATAATATAGCCGACAAGGAA
Organism: Acanthosepion esculentum; assembly: GCA_964036315.1. NCBI lineage: Eukaryota > Metazoa > Mollusca > Cephalopoda > Sepiida > Sepiidae > Acanthosepion > Acanthosepion esculentum. The sequence continues at coordinate 4,487,155 of OZ038489.1, forward strand.
CATTTAGCATTCGTCCACCGGACAGGCAGTGTTATTTGAGTTACGCTTTTCCTCATTCTCTAGCCAACTGGGTTGGGATCAAATTATAGTATCTGTTCTCCACATCTCTAATGATAATATAGCCGACAAGGAACATTTAGCATTCGTCCACCGGACAGGCAGTGTTATTTGAGTTACGCTTTTCCTCATTCTCTAGCCAACAGGGTTGGGATCAAATTATAGTATCTGTTCTACACATCTCTAATGATAATGATAATATAGCCGTTTCCCTAATTTCCTTTTCTCCTTTACTTAATTTAATCGATACACCAAAGTATTTGAAGTGTTTAGTAATGACTAATTCCACATGCTGTATTTTTATGATGGATTCAGGGTAGATACCAATCACTGCTTTTATTCCAATTCCAGATCATAGTTTCTCTTTTGGAAAGGTTTATCTTGAGTCCCATTTTTTGGAACTCTTTTTAAAGGATACTGATTTTCTGTTCAAGATCATTCTTCTCCCAAGTATGAACACCTATGTCATCAGCATCAGTACATTGGTTTCGAATAGGGAACGCGTATGATGGTTGTCTTGTATTGGTAGATTCGTTTTGGTGTTCTATAGAATGCTTAAATGGTCAGTGCCCATCTCATCATGTTTGTAAATTCGCAGGACATAGTCTAGAAATATATTAAATAGACTGGAACCTTAATTTCTTCCTTGTCGTACTCCTAATGAGGTCTGGAATGTTTCCTTATTGGGATCCTCGCCAGACATGTGAGATCTTGTAGATCGATACAGTTCCTGTATTAGATTAATGCATTTAATGGATTCGGAGCTTGGAAGGCGGTTTCCATTGGTTGGAAAAAGGAAGTTTCTATTGATGTGGTCATATGTTGCTGTGAAGATGACAAAGCAGGTATAATTCCCTACCGAGAGGTAAGCAATTTCTTGGAGCTGTTTGATGACATATATATCATCGTTCCTTCCCTTACCTGAACGAAAACCAAACTGGGTCGTGAGGAGATATCTTTCGATTTAAGATGATAGTAATTACTCACCCTCTCACGGGAGTGGGATATGACACAAGATCGAGTTTAACATAAGAGACGCCACTCAAACAGGAGTTCAAGAGCATATATTCTCAGCTCCATTGCTATTACGTCATGCATCCACGATTAATCCAAACCCATCTTAGTGCAATGTCTATGAATGAGCAAAGACCGAGAAAATATTGATGCTATTTACTTAACTTAGTTTTAGCAAACGAGTACAAGTATGGAGGACCTAGCGAGGATCGAAGTCAAAGCTCAGTAGTAACAGTCATACTAAGGAGCGCTGAGTAAAAAAAAAGCGGTAAATTCAGAAAGACGTGAGACAATCGTTGAAAACTGGTGATGATTGATGTGACTGAAAAATTCAGGCAGTGTTTCTGCATATTTCGTCAATCTCCACACGTCGAATGTTCTTTGAAAAGCACGATAACTTGACGATTATAATCAGTGAGTTGTTTAGCCATACGAGAAGGGCAGAAAGGAAGTTGTCTGCAAATAACCTTTAAATGACGAGTCACAAGATCGAGCAGCAATTAATCAATCATAAAAGAACCAATCAGAGTTAAGTAATTACGCAAGAGTCGAATGAATATTCAATGTCATGAATGCTCAAGAAATTTATTCAAGGTTATTCAAGGTTAATTATTCCTGTAAGATAAAACAGTGATAATAAATTTGCCACATTTTTACTGGACCCTCTGGAGCTTACTAATCATTACACTACGCCGATGCGGCTAGAGTTTGAATAATCTAATCTTTGTCGCTGTCTAACTATATTTAGGACGGACCTTTCCACTTACAATAAGAGTAAATAGGAGTTTAGAATCTACTACAGACAACAGGACTAATGACTAATATCATAGTCGTAGCGGTATCCTTTCCGATACTCACCCTGAGAGTATAACCTCTGGAATACGATTGGGGCTCGGCTACTTCATAGGAGGCACGGTGGAGTGATGGATAGCGGCTCGGATTGAGGAATCGGAGAGTTCGAATTCCAGTCGAATCCATTACATTCACTTACGTGCTAATACCCTTGGGAAAGGTATGAATCCTTTTCTTCTCCCCGCAGTTATGGGTAAATAGCAGGACAGACCGGGTTCTGTAGCCTTGGATGGCAACTGGTCTACCGCAGAAAGAACAGGCAACCTACTGCGAGGAAAAATCTGCCTCGTCAGTGATGTATCGAAAGATACATGATCGCTTAAGCGTGTATCACGCATGGCGCATAAACGACTGGCTGAAGTATAAGGCTAAGTTCCAAACACATTAGATATATAGTATTAACCTATTATTATATTAACATCGTGAGTGCTAAGACATTACTTTAATAATATATTTTAATAAGCAACATGTACGTGAAAGTATATGTGTGTATACGTATGTTTTTTATCATACGTGTGTGTGTGTGTATATATATATATATATATATATATATATATATATATATATATATATATATATGTAAAATCTGCCTCGTCAGTCATGTATCTCTCCCCAGATATGGATAAATAGCAGGACAGACCGAGTTCTATAGCCTTGGATGCAAATGGCCTACCGCAGAAAGAAATGGCAACCTTCTGTGAGGAAAAAAATCTACTTCGTCGAAAGATTTTTGATCGCCTAAGCGTGTATCACGCATGACACATAACTTTTACTTCATACATTGGAATATAAAATCGCCTAGTCGAAATTATAGCGCCCCCCTAGCTAGTTTATAACCTCCTCTTTTATTATTAATATCAGGCATCGTATTTCTTGTGTGACGGTTCCCGTCTACAAACTGGAAACGATGGTTGATATAAACTCAATCGATATTAATCAGTTATCTATGTCTCGAAATAAACACAAAACCCCCCACTAATCTTGTTTCAGTTGTTAGATAAACCAATATGCATCACAAATTTTCAGACAATCAATATTAAATGGTAGCCTCTATTCTGCACATACGAAACCAGAGTGGCCAGTAAAAAATGACCTCACTTCAATCGGCATCCAGAAATTGGGTCAACTAATGTGTAATGTGAGAAATCAAAATAAAATTGAGGGCTGCACACAAGAAATCACTACGGACGAGTGGCGCTACACGATCTATAGAATGATCATCTGTGGATAAAATAATATATATTTTATTACCTGAAAAAAGAGGGTATATATTCTGGACTAGGAGGTATATTTGAGACTAGCATATTTTTAGGGTCCTGTCTATCAGTCTATGGACGGCGTTTTTAATTTACAATAAGAGTAAATAAGCGTTTAAAATTTGCTACGGACAACAGAATTAATATCGCAGTCGTAACTGTCCTACTCAATATGAACCAGATTAACCCCCATCGTCTAGAATATACCCGAGTATTGTTTAGCCCTGTCCTAGAATGTTGATTTGATTTGTCTGTTTAACGACATATCAACACCTTATGGGTCATTTAATGCTGAAATTAAATATTCTTGTGTGCTCCGAAGTAACAAAATATGATATATATTATTCTGCATGTGTAGGGAGATCACAGTTGTTTTCCCTTGGGTTGAGCTCATGGGAGTTCGGTCCCTTTAGAGAGGAGAACTCTTCTGTCCCTTTTAGTTTTTGCTTCCGTTTTTTCAGGAACGGCCTCTTTACCTTCCTGACCACCAGGGCATCCACACATGTGGAAACTGGTCAATATATGCACGGCCTAGCGAAAGAAAAAAGTAATTTCTATTCACTTATCTGCGGACGATCAAAGGCCATATAGGTGGTATGTTATTTCTTTGTTCTCGTTCTGTAAACCTCCTCGTTCCTTTATGGGACAATATGAACAGTCATTTGTTTTGGGACATATGTAAATATTTTTAATATATGTATGTAAGTTGTTTGCCTTATTAAATGTTTTGTTTGTTACACTCGCGTATCTCGTCTTTCTATATTCGCATTCAGTGTTAGTGTATCAATGGCTACGCTAATTCTAATATTAGTATCGGTGTGCTACTGGAAGGCTAATAATACACGTTATTCTCCCTAACACAAAATAGTCGGTAAACTCTGTCTGGCCGATAACCTATACTAATACATGATTGATACTCAGCTTTTGTACGGACATGATTACTAGAGGCTGTGATGTGTGTTTTGTTGAAGTTATATTTTGGAATACAGTTTGATTTCAGAAATTCTAGGATATTATATGGCTTAATATCATAAAAGTTCTTTCATGTTGGTTGTTTCTGTCTATATTTCTGAGATGAGGTATTATGTACATTACTTACATTATTCGGACTGTTGTCCTCGTCTTTGTCGCCATATTTATTAATAAATTTATTTAATAAATATGGCGACAAAGATGACGACAATAGTCCGAATAATGTAAATAATGTTGGTTGTTTGTTAGTACTTTGATCGGATTTGGGTGAAGTTAGTTTGTTAGTATGTGCATATTGTTGATATTTTTTTTAATATAAAATGCATTGCTGGTACTTTTACTATAAAAATGTATTTTTATACCTCTCATAGTGTTTTGTTTTTATTTGAGGGGACACTATTTGGCCATAGGTGGTTCCACCACGGGTCAGGGTAGAGCTGGGAACAACAGCAATGAAGAGGTTGTTTCACACACCTCAAAACCTCCAATCTCCCGATCAGAGGCCTTGCTGCCGGATGTAGTTTATCGTCATACCCATAACTATCCTAGAATGTTATATTATAGCTCCAGTCGATAAACTTGTTATAATGGCTGGTATGAACTTATACAATAGTAATCAAATATTCATGTTACTGAAAAGGAATTAATCTCGTCCAATTAATACAACTGTTGGGTAAAAGGTAAAAAAGTATTCAAGTGTATGCTATGTAAATGGGTTTAGAATAAATTAAATGGTGACTTGTAGACTGGACTCACAGAAGAACAAATGACCAATCTTCAATCACGGTGACCAAAATCAATCGGCATCCAGAAATTAGGTCTACTAATATTCAAACCAAGGAATCAAAATAAAATTGAGGGCGATAGAATGCATTAAATACAAGAAAATCTCTGCGAACGTGTGACGCTGTATAACACGCATAGTATCCCCCCCCCCGATTGTCATCTGTAGAGACAATTCTAGAAATCTATATGGGAACAGGAAGGGTATATTCTCGTCTAGGTGGGTATATTCTATTCTAGCTCATTTGTCCCAGGGAGTATAAACTGGCCAGACTTAATTTATATTCCGGCTATAAAACAATTTAGCTTAGAAGAATCCCCGGTATATTTAAAACATTTACACAGGGATCAGCAATTTCAGATTATAAATAATCTGGTTAGACAGTTATTCCAGGATTAACCAGATTTTTTTTATTATTTCATCCCAAGTAAGGCGATAATGCCACTGAGACGCAAAGGGTTACTATTGAAAAAAGTGAGGAAAAAAAGGATAACAAAAAAAAATAATTAAGAAGACAGATGTCGATTATTTAAATAGCAGGGTAGACAGGGCTTTTTCTTTTCTTTCGTGTAATTCAAATATATCAAAAAGAGAATCTTAGGAAAGCCAAGATTGCCTAAAAGGATATCTCATTAGTAAGTGTTCGATGTTCAAGAATCCTGGAATGCAACTGAGGGAATCTGTAGAGCACATTGGCTGAGATATAGCGTTTAAAACAAGTGCAAAAAAAAAATGAGTTGAGAATTTTTGGAATTCAATTGTCGTTTGGACGCCTACTGCAGAGCGCTATTTTCCGTCCTAGTCTTCCAAAATTAGGAATGATTAAATAAAATTCAAAAAGCACACTTGAAGGATTAGACATGTATGTCCGAGTTTTGCATGTCTTGTTTGAATTTTAATCCAGACAATGTTTAAATTTTAATCCAGACAATGTTTAAATCTGTAAGTTGTTCGTCCGCCTGAAACGAATCATGCCTCGCTTTGTATCTGGCCTGTCAAATTTGTCACAGCGAAATCCCGCGCCCGGCGACCGTCTCTCAGCCTTCGCTTACGCTACGTTAAGTCAGTTTAATATTCGTTCTTACTCAGCATTCCTGTCACATACTGTTTAGTATGTTGCCGTCTCGTCGATGCAGCAGGGCCGCTGCTTGACCTGTTCAGTTTATTCCTAGGAGCAGAATGCCAATAGATGCAGTGTGGAGATAGCCGGCATTGGCGATCGATGAGACATGAGGGGGAGATAAATCGTGCAGCATATGCAGATATTTAGCGCTTCAGTTTCTTTCAGATGATTAGTGTTGTCCGGCTGAGGGCACAGAGATATACGACTTTCATGAATATGTGCATACAAATACAAGAAACACACACACACACACACACACACACACACACACATATACATATATATGTGTGTGTGTGCGTGTGTATGTATGTGTGTGTATATATATATGAAACATTAATATTTTTTCTGAATATTAAACAAGTCTAGAGAGAAAATGAAGTAAATACAGGGTGTCCATAAAGTTCGTGTGCACTTTAAAACATTTATAACTTTATTTGTATTTTCGATAGAAATAATTTGTAAAAAATGTTATAAAGTTTAATGTACCTAGTTTTAAGTATAGCTAAAATAACTAATGTGATTTCAGGCATTACTGTAAATCAGTTGGATATATACAGGGTGTCCATAAAGTTCGTGTGCACTTTCAAAAATTTATAACTTTATTTGTATTTGCGACAGAAATAATTTGTAAAAAAGATTAGAAAGAAGTAAATCTATATTTTTTAAGGTTTTATTGAAATTTTATTTAAGTTTCCACATGTCCTCCATCATTAGCAATACAAAGAGTAATACGATTTTGCAGTTCACGGAAAACATTTGCCAACTGATTTACAGTAATGCCTGAAATCACATTAATTATTTTAGCTATACTTAAAACTAGGTACATTAAACTTTATAACATTTTTTACAGATTATTTTTATCGCAAATACAAATAAAGTTATAAACTTTTTAAAGTGCACACGAACTTTATGTACACCCTGTATATAATTTATCAAGTTTAACTTAATCGCCTGTGACAGATTGTTTACATTATATATCAAAGGATTCTTTACATTATATATCCAATGATTGTTTACATTATAGATCCAAGGATTGTTTATATTATATATCCAAAGATGGTTTATATTATATATCCAAGGATTGTTTACATTATATATATCCAAGGATTGTTTACATTACATATCCAAAAATTGTTTACATTATATATATCCAAAGATTGTTTATATTATATATCCAAGGATTGTTTACATTATATATATCCAAGGAGTGTTTATATTATATATCCAAAAATTGTTTACATTATATGTATCCAAAGATTGTTTATATTATATATCCAAGGATTGTTTACATTACATATCCAAAGAAGAAAACTCTAAAGAAAGAGTATGGCTCTTCGTTAAGCTTTTAGATGTACTAAGTGACTGGTAGACTCTTCAAAATATCATAACATTTATGTCATCAGACATTGCTGTAGGCGGGAGCGTTGCTAGTGATGGTAATATCAACAATCGTTTCCTTATATAGAAACATTCAACATTCATTGATTGAGTCAGTTTTATTATCAGCTTAAATTTATAAAATCTTTCCATTTAAACAATTTTTCAGGAAAATAGGTTTCTTAAGTCCAGTAACTGTTATTCATCTTTCCTTTCTTTGTTTGAAGCAATGGGGAATGTCGGTGTCTTGATGATGTCATTATTATCATCTTCAAGTTACATGTGATAACCATTTTAGTTGTTGCTGTTGTTAGAAGTCCTCAAGTGATGTGATTTCCATTATTTGCTACAGTTCTTTGTTGGTGATTCTGTATATATACAGTCAGTCGATGAGGTGGAAACCGCCAATGAAAAAAGTCCGAGGTGTGCTGTTCATTTGGATCGCGTCGCAAATCTTTGCACCAATCATTTGTTATCAGCATTTTCCCCAAATGTGCATGTTGTGGATTCCGGGAATGGAATCCTGCACAAATAAATAAACAACGCCAGTAATTGAGATAGAAAAATAAGTGTATTAAACGTAAGAATACAGACTTGAAGTGAAGGTTAGTAGTCGAGGAATGCGGGTTAGTAGAAAGTATATGTACAAGTCTCTGTAAGTGAAGCCGTAATTATCTCTCTCTCTCTCTCTGGACTCTCGTATAACTCTCTGTGAACACCCTGTGTACTGTCTCCGTATCTCTCACCCTGACTCAACGTATCTCAACCTGCAAGTATTCTCTCTGTCAGTATAAGTATACTTTGGACGAGTCCATCTTGTGTAAAAGGGGTCTGCCCCACAACAGTGCATGAGCCGGCCGAAGCTTTCACCACTTTTTCAAATATGTTTCTAGGTAGTTGAGCAGTTGATATATATATATATATATATATATATATATATATATATATATATATATATATATATATATATATGTGTTCAGGCTTGTGTTGTTGAAAACTACGGAACTTTTCCGTTTGGTGATCAAAAAACAAAAACCTAACATAAATAAAATAGCATTTAATACTGGCAAACATCTTAAACATATTTAATAAGTAATCCTCCAAATAATAACCCCCCCCCTATTTATTAATAATGAACTAACCCAACAATATAATCTAATATTATTTATAAAACTAAAACAATAAACAACATATTTTCAAACCAAAACATAGGCCATGATGATGGTTGACGATAGCCAAAAGTATTCGGCAAATAACCATACACACATATACTTACACGTACATATATATTTCTTTCTCAGGTCCTATACAAACAGTGCTCAATGTTATATGACAGAGCTATTAAGTATATATTAGTTGATATACATAATATCCAATGTCGATAGAGTTTCATGCAAAAGTGCAATCTTCAGGTGCTAAAAACTCACTTGCCGTCAGAGCGTTATGAAATTCTCGTTCTCGTGGTTATGATTTAAAATTGTATGTTAAGACTTGTTCATTTTATTATTATTGGCAATAACATAATTAATTATTTAAAATCTATATCGTTCTAATTCTTAAGTTCGGAAGACGAAGAATTAAAAAAATAAAAATTATAAGTTATTTTAAATAAAAAATAAAATTAAGTTATATAAACACGTTATGTATTAAGGGAGATAACTCTTTTTTGCATGAAATATCGTCGTTATAACATATTTAAAATAATGTCTTATGGAATAAACTTAGCACTCACGATATTAATATAATAATAGGTTAACACTATATATCTAATGCGTTTGGAACTTAGCCTTATACTTCACCCAATCATTTATGTGTCATGCTTAGGCGATCACGTATCTTTCGATACATGACTGACGAGGCAGATTTTATATATATATATATATATATATATATATATATATATATATATATATATATATATATAGGTATGATAAAAAACATACGTATACGCGCATATACTTGCACGTACATGGTGGTTATTGAAATAAAGTAATGTCTTATGGAATAAACTTAGCACTCAGGATGTTAATATAATAATAGGTTAAGATTATATATCTAATGCATTTGGAGCTTAGTCTTATATTTCCAAAGGTAAACTTAAATATACGCACGTCATAAATTAATATTCATAAAATCTATTTCGAAATCAGTTTTAAATCGGTGGTCAGTGTGCTTGAGCAAATGTTTGATTTTATGGATATAGATAGCAATCATATCCCTTCTCGTGTTCAGTAAGTTATGGTTAGTTAAGTGTTATACTTTTTGAAGAAGATTATTATATTATATGTAACACTTATTAATTTTCATAGTACCCACCATTTTATATATCTATACACATATATAATTCCATATTATCGAACTCAACGGTATTTTATGAAAAAGTATTATCCCCCCTTAATACATACCGTGTTTACATAAATTCAAAATTTTATTTTTTTTTATTTAAAATAATTTTTAATTCTTTTTAAAGAATTTTAAATCATCACCACGAGAACGAGAATTTCATAACGCTCTAACGGCAAGTGAGTTTTTAGCACCTGAAGATTGTACATTTGTTTGAAATTCCGAATCATGCTATCGACGTTGGATATGGATATATATATATATATATATATATATATATATATATATATATATATATATATATATATATGTGTGTATATATGTGATTTTTCATTAAAATGTTAGTGCATTAATTATGGGTGGTAAGGTTTATTTATATATATATATATATATATATATATATATATATATATATATATATATATATATATATATATATATACAAATAACAGAAAGAACAAATGGAGTAAAAATTCATAGTTCGTAGCATTTACTTTTTTAAAAAGTGGTCAATACAAAGTTGAGCAAAATATTAATTTGTTTCTGATAACTTTACGCCTGATTAATCTCCCCCACCACTTCAACAAATAGTACATCACATTTGGCTACATTCATGATACATTCGTCGCTGTCATATTCTCCACAATCGTCAAGGGTGCCTTGCCTAAGTGCCAGTTTATTATGACATGAAAAAAATAATAAGTCACTCACCTTCATCCACTGGCCTTATTTTTCTATTTAGCGTAGATCTGACTTCCAATTGGTTAATTGAGACATACCCACAAGTAAATTTTTATTTTAACCTTATGCTCCCCCCAGTTTAAATTTCGGAAAAGAGGTAACGATTTGTTTTTAAATTTCCCTAAAATATCATTTTTATCACCAGTTACCAACCATCGCCTGAGGAAGTACAATCATAGTATTGAAATCTGGAGGCTTTTGTGTAGCGATTTAAAATGTTTTTATTATAATCTCGTATAATACACACACACACACATATATATATATATATATATATATATATATATATATATATATATATATATATATAATAGGCAGATGAAAGAAATTCAAGAAGTAAAAAAACAAAGAAATAATAATATTGAAGATAAGACTAATAATATTTAATCTATATCATTCAGTCTTTTTACCAAATGGAAGCACAATGAAAGCAATGTACATGTAGATACATAATTATGTTTTCAAAATAATCTCTCGTGACGTATTTAATTCAATGCTGAAAAATAATCCCATAAGTCGAAAATTATACAGTGAATCTTTCAGATTAAAATTCACTTAATAACTCTGCCAGACTACGGATTTACTGATCTACCTTTTTTTTAAGTAGTCGGAAACAGAAAAACACAGAAAAACATATCAACAACGAATCTCGTGAAGATGTCGAATGATTTGGTGGAAAGCGCTTGGGACAATAATCATTATGGACAATTTCTTCATTTTCTTAGCCCCCCACTCCTCCCCCCCAAAGAAAAACTGTAAATAAACAATAAAAATAACTTATAAGATATCCCTAGACATGGGTAGTTGAACGAAAACAGTCTAACCCGTGGATTAAGTAAAGAATTCTGTTTAGAATTACCTGTAGGTTACCCAGATAGATATATACCCGATGAGTACAGGAGAGTAGATCGGCCGAAATGATATGATAACAATCACAAAAATGAGGGGCAAGAGTCCGAATATAAATATTGTAATTAAAGATTTTCTTTCACTGTCACATTTAATGAAACATGTATAAAAGAAAAGTTACTGCCAATGTATGTGTATCTATGTGTGTGCGTGTGCAGAGGATAAGAGAAATAAGGATTAAGTCAATTTAGAAGGATAGACTCAGAGGGAGGGCGAAATGAATGAAAGCAGAAGAGAAATGTAAGCCGGGGTAAAAACATTTTTTAATCTTTAAAAAATTAATCCAGATGTCAAACTCTATAAATTAATGTTGCTATGATTACTTTTGACTTACAGCTTAACAACCATTTTTAGCTTATTTAAAACCAAAGCACATTTTTTTTAATTCTAAGAATTTTTTTGTGAGTGAATATTGCATTAGCAATTTTATTGAGAAAAGCAATACTTTTTCCGGATACACGCCCTACTATTTAACCCATATATGGAGAAGGAGATACACGTATAGTAAGAATCAGAACGAAACAGTTGAAATTTATGGGCCGTATAGTGTAAAAAGAGGGAATGGAGAATTTGATACTTACAGGACATGTAGGAAAAGATCAAATAACTTGTAGACATTACTAAAAGCTAAAATAGATAAGAAGTTGTGGAGAGCCATGATTGCCTAAGAGATACGACTTGTAAAAGAAGAGTCTTTAATTTATGCAGAACAACTGCGAGCCAAAAAATATCTGCTAGACAGATGTCAAGCAAAAATACGTTTGCCAAAACTGCGCAAAATTGGAAGAAAAGTAAAAAGGTTGATGCTGTACAGAAGCGACCTTGTCAACCCTGTATGCTGACCCCCAGGTCTATTCGATAGAGATTGCTGGACGAGGGCCCAAGAAAATCGGCTGCAGATGTTGCTAATCAAATAAAAAAGTGTGCTGCGTATATTTCAATCACAATAATTTAACGTTTTCTGGACAAGACAAAATGGCTGACGAGAGCGTAACTGGTATTAAACTCAAGACACAAACAGGTTTATTTAAAGTTTGTAAAAATAAAGAAAGCTAAAAATACATAGTTTTGGGGCAGTTCAGTAATTGCACGTCCTGTTTCGGTTAAGTCTCATTCTGTACTACCCGTTACAGGGACTGAACTCACGTTTACTATGTTACCAAATTCATAAAAATAACAGTCTCGACAGAGTCCAAAAGCGTCTACAACTCCTTTCCTCCAGACAAAACGTCGTAAACCGTTCACTTCTCTATCGCTATTTCCATGGAAACAGTTCTTTGTTCCACCGGTTCTAACCTTCACGGCTAAGTCCCACCACGCCCATTGTAGCGAACCAATCTCATTCCCTTCATATTCCGAACCGTTGCTTTGTGGAACCGATTCCTAAGAGGATGTTTCCCGGTCACTACAATCAAGTCTAGAGTTGACCACTATCTTCCGCACACATCCTCATAAACTGTGCCCCTTATTCTGCAACCTTCTACCTCGAGTGTCTCACGGGCTTTGTGCAGGATGAACATCATTGTCAACAAAATAAATAAATAAAGCGTTAATCCTTTCAGCTATAAATGAGTAAAACTAGATACGCTCAGTGGAACAATAGCAATCACCCCCCCCCGTACATTAAACAAAGAGTTCAGTTCAGAATTGCCTGAAGGTTACTCGAATTGACAAACTTCTGAAGAAGACCGGAGAACACAACAATCGAAACGTTGTAAATAATATATAAAATACTATGTATCTGTCTATATTTCTGAGATGAGGTATTATGTACACTATTTACATTATTCGGACGATTGTCCTCATCTTTGTCGCCATATTTATTACAACGTTTCGGCCTTTCAGTATCTGTCTATATTTCTGAGATGAGGTATTATGTACACTATTTACATTATTCGGACGATTGTCCTCATCTTTGTTTTGAACTCACACTCTTTGGGTCCTGTCACTGGATCTAACTCCTTTATCCACTGTGCCATGTGTCCTCGGGGACAGGACCCAAATAGTGTGAGTTCAATACCCGGTTAAAGCAGTGGAGAACTTTCAGAAGGAAATTAGCAGGAGATAACTGATAACTGACATCCATTAAACATGGCACGTGGAACTATAACAGTCTACCCCAGTGAGCGAAATAAAGGGCTCGGTTCGACATTACAACCACCTGAAGAAGCCAGGAGCGTACAACGGCCGAAACGATGTAATAAATATGGTGATAAAGATGAGGACAATAGTCTGAATAATGTAAATGGTGAAAATACTATGTTATTGTACTAATAAACTCTTCATCCTAGAAATTCAGAGAAAATATCTTCTGCTATGTAAAGCTTTTCCTTTTTATTTTTTTTTAATGTTGCCAATTTCTTTTTACTTTCATTCCCTGGAGGGCGAGCAGCACAACGAACCTTTTAAAATAATCTGTTGTCATATAACCATCAAGCTGTACTTTCAAGTCAGAGTTGGTTTTGTGTCCGTTCTGACGAGCATCTCCAGAATCTAGGAATGTGACGTCAGATAGTCGACAAACATGGCGGCCTTCACCGGACATTGGTATTCATAAGAGACACAGTGATTTTAATTAAAAAAGAAAAGAAAGACACGGAGAGGAGCCGAACGAATCAACAAATTTGGAGATAAGATGGAATTGATCCAGCTGGGAAACAAACATTATTTGGTTATTTTCTTCTTTATGGTCATGTTATTAACACGGTCGTGACAAAGCATATTCGTATAAGAGTTGCTTCAACGAAATGGATGCTAGACACATACAAACTTATGGTGTTCTTTTTAGAATTGGCTGGCAAATAGTGAAGATATTTGAATCAAATATTGGGTAACCGAAAATTCTGTTCGGTTTATTAAATAAAATATATTTTTTAAATCTTTTGACATTGAACAATACCATTACCGTTTCACTATCTCCTGTCAGTTTTCAAACAATACCATAATTACACCAACCAAGAACTGTTTCAGTTTCTAAAGAAAAAACTACTTTAAATGCGTATATTCTTTTCTTTAAATTACGGGATATGTCACTGAGACTAGGCATATTATATTACCTACAAACTCCATGACTAATGAACTTAAGATAAATTTAAATAATCTCAATATAAAAATTATCACAAACTCATACAATTAAAATGTAATCAAAATAAAATAAACAACTTTACATCGGCAGCAGGAGTTTACCAAATACAGTTTAAACAATACCCTAGGTGAAACAACCCGAAATTTAAAGAAAAGAATATACTTACATAAAAGAGATTTGACATTGAACAACGAACTCAGTACTTTGATATGCGGCCGAATACCAGAGCAACATGGCTACAATTTTTACCTGGAAAATGCTGTTTTATTAAAGAATTAAGATAATTTATTCAGACGGAGATGCTTTGAAAGTGGCATAATCTACGAAACTCCTTCTTTAGCCTCTCACCTGGTGTCGAAACAATGTGGGATAAGAAAAACCCTAAAACGAATGAATATATAAATAAAAACCTGGGTTGAAGTAAAATCTAATTTAAAAAGCGATACAGTTAAATTAAAAAATAAATCCTGCATCCATAAGACGTGAATCAAGTTCTGTCCGGTCAATGTAGATTTGGGCGAAATAAAATCCGTTTTTCTGATGAAGCTGTTAAATCAGCGAAACATGTCAAAATAATAGTTTTTCCAAATAGTCTTATATATTTACCAATCAGTCGGATTCCCATCTAAATTTAAATTAAACTATCACAATCTGTTCATATCAATCTATTCTTCTATGTACCGTGTCCCTTCAGGACGTTGGTGATCATGGCTCTCCATAATTTCCTGTCTTTTACAGCTTTTAGTCTTTTTGTTATCTCTCCTAAACCTTATTTAACCATTTATTTACTCAAGCTCACTAAACAGGTTATGCATTGTCTTCCTTTGGCCTTAAATCTGCCCTGTGAGTATTAACTTTTCCAAGACCTCTTTCCTCATTATGTGCCCTAGTTATTTATACTGTTTCTTCCTGATGTTAAGTATCGGTGTGTTTATTGTTTCCATTTTCTTTAAACCTTCGTCATTACTCACATGTTCGGTCCATGGTATTCTCAACATCCTTCTGTAGAACCACATTTCCGTTGTTTCAAGGCTCTTCTTCATCTCTGGGGAGATTGTCCAGCATTTACTGCCATATAGTAGGACTGATATTACATAAGAGTTAAGTATTGTTTTGTTTGTTGGCAACGATATTTTTCTGTTTCTTTATACTTGACTTAGCTTTTGGAAGGCATGAGTCCGCTTATTACTTAAAAATAGTCGAAATATTAATTATTTTCGGCATTACCTTTTATGAACAAATTATTCATAGTTTTCTTTTCCGCAAATTTCTGCCATCTCAGAGATAATTTCACTCTCCTTCTAGAAATGCAGTCTCCCAATGATCAGTGATCTTTTTCGTTAAGAGTATTTTTAGTGGAAACTCGTATTTGAGTAGACGCTCTGTTTATTTATTAAACAGTATATTTATTTATTTTCGTCTATCAGCCCGAATGTTCGATAAATCTAATTAAAGAAAAATATTTCTCTTTTGCAGCAACATTTGAAAACCTTGCAGTATCAAATTTTAAGTTTAGCCATTTGGGGCAACTTTTTAAATGTAATATTAACGTTTTAATATGGCTATTTCCAACTTTTGGATCTGCTTTGGGAAACTTCCGAATCCAAATCCAGGACCTTTTCAGTCCTTTCGGAGGAACGCCTCCTTGATAGACCATGTCTTCAGGATTTTAACCATACTACGCTTGGCTAATTGTGAGGCCCTTTAACTTATAGTTGGAGGTTTGGAATTCTATGTTGTCCTTCTTCTAAACCGGTTACCACCCAAGGCGATAGGACCCAGTCTGTCCTGCTATTGACCCATAGCTATGAGGCTGCTATAAAGAAAAAGCTAAAGAAGACTGATTAGAAGTGGGAGGTTAAACTGGTTTGGCTATGGTGTCAGAAGAGGAGAACAAATCTCTGTGTATAGATCCTACAAAGACAACCGCCATGGTAAAAGATAATATGGTAGACCATCTAAGAGAGGACACCAGAATACCACTACTTACACTTGAAATGATTGCCTTGGACAGGAAGAAATGGCAAACTTGTGTGGGAAAGAAGTGTATATATATCTCTTATGGATTATGCGACTAAGAAAGTGGAGGAAGAGGAGGAGGGGGGCATTTGTGCATCTGCTATAAACAGTTTTATCACAAGGTTTTTTTCGAAAACCTTTTTAGTTTTTTAAAGTCGTGTGAGCTCAGTTTTGATTTAGATTACTATTGTAGTATCTGCCTCACCCCAAGTCATATCACAATAGACTTCACACTCAGCTGCAGGGTGAACCTTGCAGGTAAACTCCTAACTGATGAATGATGACTCGCATGATCGACTCAGCTACGCCAGGAATGTAACGTCTGGGAAATAGCTATATGCCAGATATATAATTACCCACCCCAGAGAGGAGAAGAGCAATCTCACAGGCATCGTAAAAGAGGATTTAACATTTGTGTTCCAACGAGAGCCCGGATGGCACACACACACACACACACACACACACACACACACACACACACACACACACACACACACACTGGCTGACATTAAGTTTCGTGTTTTATTTGTCGGTATGGTGATATATAATTACCCTATTATTCTAGCCTTGTATCACACTAAGATAAGCTTACCTGCATGGAGCATTATACATTTATTTACTCGAAGCTCCTCTATTGTAGCCTTGTATTACATTAGGAAATGGTTCATAAATATACAAACATTGGACAATAAGTCGATGCCTGTTATGATTTATTATTGTAAAATTATTCCGGACTCGATTAACCTTAGAAAATATCTATATACAGGGTGCGGCTGGTATTTGAGGACATACAGATTTAAGATTAATACTGCTTCCCACTAACTTTTAATGCTTTTATTTTTCAGAAATCAAGAATGGCAAACCCTATGATAACAAATGAAATGAAAAGGCCTGCTGTGATTGTGGCATTAAAGGCTGATCATAGTGATTTGGATATTGTACATCTCCTCAAAGTTGCAAGATTGTTTGTCCACAAGATACGAAAAGAGTTAGAAGACGCTGACAATTCCCCAATATTTGTATGAAAACGTAAAAGACATTCTGCACGTTCTGATAAAGTGAGAATTTATTCAGAAGGTCAAGCAGACAATTGATGAAAACTGAGGTCAATCAATGAGGTCAATTGCCAAAAAGGTGCATGTGTCTGAAAAAACAATCAGAAGGAGTGTTCATGAAGACATTCGATACAAGTCCTACGTGATGAAGAGAGGTCAATTTCTAGCTGAAAAAAACAAAAGAAAACCTTTTAAACAGATCCAAAAGGCTTTTAAACAAACTAAAAAATCCTTCAGAAGCTGGTGTGATTTGGTTTTTCACAGATGAAAAAAATTTGATCAAGATCAAAAACTTGACAGAAGAAATGACAGATGGCTTTGTTCAGATTCTTCTGAGGTGCCAAGAGTGATGCCCACAAAATTTCCTTCAAGTTTTATGGTATTGGGTGCTATTAGCAATGAAGGACGTGTTATACCACCACACTTTTCCCCACAAGGTCTTAGAGTAAATGCTGCTGCTTACATTGAGGTTCTAGAAACAGTTGTCAAGCTCTGGATTGACACATAGCAACGACAGGCCTTACATATTCCAGCAAGATTCGGCTCCATCCCACAAGCCTCTACGAACACAAGAATGGATGGCTGACCATTTGTACGACCACATCACACCCAACATTTGGCCTCCTAACTCTCCAGATCTCAATCCACTAGACTATTATGTGTGGAGCGTTGTTGAGAAGGTGGTTAATAAACAGCCTCATAACACCAAAGACTCTCTTTAAGCTGCAATAGTTCGAGTAATGTCTGACATAAATAAGGACCAATTAATCAGAACTTGAAGCCGATTTCAATCTCGTGTAGAGGCAGTTATTGATGTTAGTGGTGGTTTTATTGAACAAAATTAAATAATAGTTATCTAAATTTCATGTTTACTTGTTTGTAATCAAATATAATTGTATTCATTTGTTCAGCAAGTTTTTACTAATCCATAAAATCTGTCCTTAGATACTAGCCGCACCCTGTATATAGCAGATTTGCCATCAAGAAGTGCACCGAAATGTAGCCTTGTGTCAGACTATGCTAAGCAAAGTAAATATTGGCAATTTTGTTTCTATTTATTAATGACACATTATTAATGATATAAAAACGTAAATATTAAACTTATATAAACAAAACCATGAAGAATGGGAAGAAGAGAAATAATAATAAAATAAATTAAATTTATATAAACAAAACTATAAACAATGGGAAGGAGAGAAGTGATAATAAAATAAATTAAATTTATATGTAAACAAAACTATAAACAATGTGCAGAAGAGAAATAATAATGAAATAAATTAAAGTTCTATATAAACAAAAATATGAACAATTGGACGCAAAAAGAAATGATAATAAAATAAATTAAATTCTATATAAGCAAAACTATAAACATTGGGAAGAAGAGAAAAGATAAGAAAATAAATTAAATTCTATATAAACAAAACTACAAACAATGGGAAAAAGAGAACACATAATAAAATAAAATTATATATAAACAAAATTATAAATTTCCGGAAGAAGAGAAATGATAATAAAATAAATTAAAGTTCTATATAAACAAAAATATGAACAATTGGACGCAAAAAGAAATGATAATAAAATAAATTAAATTCTATATAAGCAAAACTATAAACATTGGGAAGAAGAGAAAAGATAAGAAAATAAATTAAATTCTATATAAACAAAACTACAAACAATGGGAAAAAGAGAACACATAATAAAATAAAATTATATATAAACAAAATTATAAATTTCCGGAAGAAGAGAAATGATAATAAAATAAATTAAAGTTCTATATAAAGAAAACTATAGACAACAGGACGCGAAGAGACATGTTAATAAAAGAAATTGAAGTTCTATATAAACAAAACTGGAAACAATTGGAGGAGGAGAGTAATGATAATAAAATGAATAAATGTTCCATATAAAGAAAACTATAAACAATGCGGAGATGCAAAATGATAAATTAAAGTTCTATAGAAACAAAACTATAAACATTGGAAATAAGAGAAATGAAATAAAATAAACTAAAGTTCTATATAAAAAAACTATAAACAATTATATAAACAAAAATATAAACAATTGAAAGAGAAGAGAAATGATAATAAAATAAATTAAAGTTCTGTATAAACAAAACTATAAACAATGTGTAAAAGAGAAATGATAATAAAAGAATTTAAATTTCTATATAACAATATGTCGACATGAAAAACTAAAACAAATTCTTAGTAAAAAAAAAAAGTTACCAATATCCAGAATGAGGCTTACACAGGAGCGTTTTGAATTTAATATAACTAAAAAAAACATTAAGCTTTTAAACTTGCCTTGATAAAGTCGGAATTTTCCGATTGTCTTCTTTTTATCCATAAGCATTTTTATAGCATTAATAGGGTTTTTGTGCCGCTCATAGATTGTTTAATGTCAATTTAGATTTAGGAAAGCAAAGTCAAATGAAACCAAAGATTAAACTGAAATTAACAAACTTTTTTTTTTTTTAAATCAAATAAGTAGCATGTACTTTATTTGGAAAGGTCAAATATATACCTAAAAACTAACAAATCTACGAAAGTAGAAGTTGATCTTTGAAAAATAAAAGAACAGTTGAACTCGTTGATCTTTCATGTATTACACGATTCTATTTTTTTCTCTTACACAGCAGTTTAACTGTATTTTAAAATTATTAACACATTCGTTACGACATTGTTGTAGCGTTGATGCCTGGCTGTGCTGGCCCGTTTTGCGAAAGATATAAGAATAATCCAGCAAACAGTCTGCATACGGACAGAAAATAAATACAGTATATACACAAAAATAAAAAGGGGCGTAAAAAACGATGGGTCTCCTCACCGGATTTATTAAAAACTTTACATTGAAGCAATCCTGAGAGAATGCAAAGTCCTACCAGAATCCATTATTAGCGATCACAATTTTAACAACATAAGATATGCAAAGGATACAGAGTTGATAGCAGACACAAAATGGAAATTACAGGAACTCTCACAGAACGCAGCGAAGGAAAGTGAGAAGAAATCACTAAACATTAATTTTAAGAAAACAGAACCTGTGGTTGTCAGCAAAAAGAACGACCCAAGACGCGAACGATGAATTAGAGACATCAAAATCAAGCATATGCACACATTTAACTATCTAGGAAAAGTTTTAACAGAAGACGGACAATGTGGCACCGAAATCCGAAGAGTGTTAAATTAGCGAAAGATGGCTTCTAAAATCTAAACAACGTATTAAGAAACAGGAAAATTGTGTTAAAACTAGAGTACTCAGGCTTTATATATGGTAGCGAATATTGAAACAGTTTCCTCGCAGATAAAAAGAGACTTGAAGCAACAGAAATATGTTTATACAGAAAGATGTTGAGAATGTCATGGACTATAGATATGAATAACTAAGAAAGAAAATGGAAACAAAAAGGACACTTATGTTTATAATAAGAAAGAAATAGATTGATCACATAATGAGGAAAGAGGGCTTAGAGAATTTGACACTCACAGTGCATATTGAAGGCAAGTGGAATAGAAAAATAAAAGCAACGCATAACCCCTGCCTAACGAGCATGTGTAAATGGATGGCAGAACAGGATTTAGGAGAAATAGCAGAAAGCCAAACCTTACAAAGAGCTACAAAGGACCGGAAGTTGTGGAGGGTTATGATCGGCCATGTCCTGAAGGGACACGGCACATAAAAGAAAAGGGGGAGGAAGAGAAGCAGGAAATTGCCACTTACTCGAAATAAATAACTGGAAAGACACTGACAGCAATATCTCATGGGCACCGACATTTTGGTCATATTATACACTACTATGCTTATAGCGATTTTTCAAGCTACTCTTGGATGTGGCACAAGGCCGAAAGTAAGGGGCACCCAGTGAGGATCGAACTCACTACTCAGACGTAAATGTTCTAGCGAGACAAGCTTGCTAACCATTACGCCACCTCGAGGTGCCCACTACTATGCCTATACTGGGTTGAAAATAGCACTAAGCGCTAGTTAATATATAACACAAATGTTAGGGGCTGACATTTCACGTGTTTATTTAAGCGTCTATATACGTCAACAGCACGCAATGTAAAAGAGGCGACTTTTTCACAAGTCACTAGAAGGGTCCAGTAAAATTCGCCTGTCTACACAAACCTACGACCTTGCTCACAACATTTCAAACTCACACGCAGACACAGAATTTTGTAATATAAACTTACATTTCTCTCTGTACTTAGCCAAGTTCAAACAATCGGAACTCTGTTAATTTCTCTAACACAACACACCTTTTGATCAATTGTATTCTTGTGTTATCTATTCTAACAAACAGTTCCTCGTTCTAATATTGATTCCTGAACATTTTCTCTCAAGAGGACTTTTTTGGAGAATCAGTTACAAATCAAAATACAGTTAAAGGGGAGCAACATCTTTCCCTTAATCTATACATTGAAAACAATTTTATTGCATGTTTGTTCTTGTATGTTATTTCAATATATATATTTGTTGATTCACATTTGGAGTTTTGTTGTTTACTTGAATCCTGTACGTTGAAAGTATAATAATATAAATAGTATTGGTCCATCTACCCTCTGGTACCATTACACTGTGTAATGAATTCAGTCATCGATGGAAGCTGTCTACTTGTCTTATCCTAGACAAAGCTAAGTTTTTCAAAGACCCCAAATAACACCTATTTTTCTCCAGAGTATCCAGAGCATTTATACTCAAAAATCCACGGAAAAGCGCGCACACACGGATACGAACACCATTGCAAAAAAAGAATTTCCATTCGGACAACTTCTTCCCAAGAAATGCTTCTTTCATGAACAGATTCCTCCGAAGATGCTTCCTTGATGATCTACTTCCAGACTTTCTGAGCAGAAGGGATGGCTGCTGGGTCTAAATATAATTGGTGCGTGGTTTATAAAGTTGATTTTCTGGTGATGTTTTTTCTATTCTTTTCTAGTCGTTGTGTACATATTTATATGTTTTTGTTTTTGCCACGATTCGTTCTGAAGAGGGAGGAGCGATAACCATTAGCCCTTTTTACCTATTGTATTTTTTATCCATATTTTATGAAATCCATCAGTCTACCTACAACCACGACCGGTGTAACTTAAATTCTTTCACTCCTACACAAAACATCTAATCAAAATACGGAAAATACTAGACATAAATAAAAATGCCCACTAGACATACAAACACGCATGCACACGTACACACATTCTCTAGCAGATCTCGTTTAGAGCAACGAGAATTATGATACACAAACACATAAGAATTATAGACACGAACACATAAGAATTATAGACACGAACACATACGAGTTCTAAACACGAACACATAAGATTTATAGACACGAACACATAAGAGTTATTAACACGAACACATAAGAGTTATGAACACGAACACATAAGAGTTATAGACACGAAAACATGAGAGATATAAACACGAACACATAAGAGTTATAGACACGAACACATAAGAGTTCTAAACACGAACACATAAGAAATATAAACACGAATAGATAAGAGTTATAAAGACGAACACATAAGAGTTATTAACACGAACACATAAGAATTATAGATACGAACATCTAAGAGTTATAAACACGAACACATAAGAGTTATAAACACGATCACATAAGAATTATAGACACGAACACATACGAGTTCTAAACACGAACACATATGATTTATAGACACGAACACATAAGAGTTATTAACATGAACACATAAGAATTATAGACACGAACACATAAGAGTTATAAACACGAACACATAAGAGTTATAGACACGAACACATAAAAGTTATAGGCACGAACACTACCAGACAAGACAATCATACGCGTGAGCTATAGAACTTTTGTCAACGACATTGTCAACATTCAGTTGTTGATAACACCGAAGCGAAACAAGAACTTTGGCAACAAATGATTTTAACCAAAAAATAAGAAGAATAGAATCAAAATTAAACGGTCATAAATTGATGGTTGTTTTCAGCTCCCTACTTCAATTTGGCCTCATTTGATCGAAGTGTCATACAAACCGTGTGATGCAGGAAGAAGAATCAGAACGGGACAATAATAATCTTTATCAAGTGACACGGACAATCTATCTCAGTCTGTTCATCTATCTATCTATCTATCTATCTATCTATCTATCTATCTATCTATCTATCTATCGATTTCAGTCTGTTCATCTATCTATCTATCTATCTATCTATCTATCTATCTATATGCGTGCTTCTTATTACTTTAAACGTTATATTTTAGTGACTACACGTGTTTGTGTTTTAAAAAAAACTGGGCGTCTACTCAAACACATGCATCCACTAAAATATAACTTCTAAACTAATAAATAATATCAGATTAAAAAGAAAAATCCATTAAACCTTATGATATATATATATATATATATATATATATATATATATATATATATATATATATATATATATATATATATTAATCGGTACCCCGTATGCAAAGCAATAGAGCCACTAAGACATAAGAAGTTAAGAAGTGTGGAAGAATTAGGAAAAGAGGAAGAGTAACATTATTAATGAGCGGGAAGAAGAAAGAGTAATCAGGAGGGCAGTAGATAGCGATTGACATTGCATTTATATTTTTTGAATTAAAGTTGGCTGGGAAGTGTGGAGCCGGAAGGGAGTTCCACAAGTGAGAAGTGCGAGAAAAGAAACTGTTAACAGAGATTTCATATCGTTCATATCCATCTGTCTCGGTCATTTCATATGTATTCTGTATATCTATCTATCTATTCAATATAACAATAAAAGTCCAATCGACTCATCTCATTGGCCGACTCCAGAGTTTCACGTCAAAATGTCCATTAGGGCCAAATGGTAAATATATCCATTGAAATTATTATCAAGTCCTATATTTATACTCCTTAGAACAATGCTGAACATAATTTCAAGTTCGAAATATTTCCCACATTAAAATTTCCTTATTCATCGATTTAGCAATTTCGATTTTAATCGTGCACCAATTTTGTTGTGTTATTTAGTCAAAATAACATTTGGTTGTGGTTATTATAAAAAAAAGTAATTTTGTCAACGATTTTCTCTGACGAAGGGTTGGTCGAAAGTTTCGTCAGAAAGTCGAAGTTTCCCTCCGTTTTTTAGCATTAAGATGTTGACATCTATCCGATTTAAGGCAATAATACACACACACACACACACACACACACTCTCTCTCTCTCTCTCTCTCTCTCACACACACACACACACACACACACACACACACGCACATGTGTGTGTGTAGGGGGGTGCCCACGCGCACGTGTTACCATTCTTTTTTCCCCTAATGACTCAATTTAACCCACTTATTTTGCTCAGAAAATGTCAGGGTTTTTTTCTTTCTATTCGTTTATTTCTTTCTTTGTTTTCGACTTTGTATAGCGGTTTTATATTTCTTAATTCGGTAATGTATTCCAGCAAGAAACGATAACTTTGGTAGGGTATTCCTTGATATCGTTAAAAGAGTGAAGGGAAGAATGGTAGAAATGCTGACAGAACGAGAGTAGCAGATATGCCAGTTTTTTTCTCTCGATCAAATTGAAGGAAGAACGGCGTTGAATCGAAAGCAATCTCGCTCTCGCTTGTTGGAAACAAGCGCCAAGATTTCTTCGTAGCAGAAAGAAGAAATAATAGAAGACAGAGTAAAAAAAAAACAAAACAAAACAACGACAGACTGAAAGTCTTTGCAAAAACTTTACCTGCTGAATGTTAGTAGATGATTTGCAATTGAGCATGAGTTCAGATTCATGAAGGTTAAATCGAATTATTAAATCGACAAAGAAGCAAAAGGTCAATGAATTTCTGAATTTGACAAATAAATAAATAAAATAAAATAAAACTTGAGAGCGTCACGTGAGATATTATTTGCCAGGGTGTATTCGCGCCAAGGTACATGTATCGGTAAAGATGGAACTTCGTACCTGAAAAAAAAAAAAAAAACCAAAACGGAGTGTCAAAAGGACGTTTTTCCCATGACACCGCTTTTATTTTAATTACATCCAGTCTTTGACAATATTTATTGTTTTAAAAAACGATGGATAGAATTGTAATAAAACCTAAACATCTGATGAAAGTGAATTTATACATTTTTTGTTCTTGAGAATTTACAACAATGATATTAAAAACTATTTATGTATTAGATTGTTTATTTACAAGAATAATTTTATATTTACAATATTTTAAAAACTAATATAATTAAAACTAATGCAATGCAATAATTACCAATTCATAAAGGAATAAATATTAAAACGATTTTTTATTCATAAATTTATAAATATTTACGAAATTATGAAAATATGTGAACCAATATAATAAAATCTTTATTATTTACCATTTTATAAAGTTTGAATCAATTGACAATTGGCCAATGTTTTGCCAACCATTCCAATAAACAATATAACAAAAATAGTCTAAATAAACAATCTAATAAATAACTAATGTTTCTTATATTTGTTGTCAATTCTCACGAAGAAAGAAAATATATGAATTCACTTTCATATGTTTAGCTTTTATTACGATTTTAATGATCGCTTTTTAAATCGATAAACATTGTCAGAGGCAGTTAAAATAAAAGCGGTGTCAAGGGAAAAAACCCTCCTTTTGATACTCCATCTTTTTGCAGACACGAAGATCCATATTAGCACATCTATCTATCTGTGGATCTATCTACATAGCTAGTTGTCACTGTATGTAAGTACATCGATAAGTTGCAGTGTATGAAAGAAAGGACTAACTATTGGTTGTAAGCAGACATCATGCTAGCAAAAGGGACAACCTAGGATAGGAACTACAAAATGGTGACGTCAGATTTAATCGAGTAAAGAAATTCAAATATCTGGGAAGTGTTTTAACAGATGTCGCAAAATTTTATACGGAAATTCGAATTTGAAAGAAGAATGAAAGATGCCTTCCAAAAGCTAAAAATAGTATTAAGAAACAGGAAAAGATTGTTTAAAACAAAAATGTTGAAAATTCTAGTATCAAATTTTCTAATGGTGGTAAAAATTTACTCGTAGATGAAGTCAAGACTTGAGGTAACAGATGTGGTCCGACAGAAGGATGGTGAGAATACCATGGACAGGGTATGCGAACAATGAAGAAGTTTTAAGGAAAATTGAAACAAAAACAACGCTTATATTTAAAATCAGAAAGAGATGGTTGAAATTCCTGGAAGACATCAAGAGAAAAGAGGATTTGGAGAATTTGAAACTCACGATACATATTGAAAGCAAGAGGGGTCATTATTAAACATCGAATAACCTACCTAACGAACTTGTGAAAATGGATAGTTGAAAAGCGACTGCGGGGGTGGGATAGTAAGGGGACATACCGTACTCGAAAGGAGAGGAAGTTGTGGTGAGGGACACGGCACATAAAAGAAGAATTCCCTTCTAATGTACTTAATCCATTATACAGTGAAAAGTTCATATAGAAAGTCAACCAATAACTACGCGGGTAATAATTATAATGTCTATACTAGCATACGTTTCGGCTGTTTTATCTTCCTGCCTTCTTCAGGAGTCTGTTGTTGTACGCTGTAACCTTGTCGGAATTTTGAACCGAATCCTTCATTCAGCTTACAGGGTTGATTGTTTTCATCCGTCTTCCCATGCCTATGGGATATTTTATAGAAGTTAATATTCAATAATATTATTCAACTTTGTTTTGCTTGTCCGTTTCTTCCCCGAATCCAGGATATGTAACTTTTCAGGATTACCAAGCCCAGGGATTGAACCCAGAATTGCCAGGAAACCAGATATGCCTTAACCAAAGCTTTAATCCACTTAAGCCGTGTACCTATTGGACAAACGAATTGTGAAATTCTGGACACAGTTGGTGCGACACGGGTTCAGACATTGGGTTTAAGGCTCCAGAATTACACCATTGATATGACCCACTTCGAGTCGAACTTCGATGCATTGCTTCAAAAATTAAATTTGCTCACAATAACCCTGAGTTTCGTGCATAGTAGACACAAGCTCATTAAAAAGTAGTGTTACTTTAAATCTTATTGATTTCAGTTCTATATATATATTAAAATTAATCGATAAAAATAGCTAATAAACGAATCGTTTTTTATAGATATTATTCTTGAGGTTGTCATTACGTATGCAAACTGGGATGCGATTATAAAGATCTATAAATACATTTTCAGTATGATTTTCAATAGTTGCAAAATGATTTTCAATATGATCTTAAATGATTTTCAATATAATTTGGAATATGATTTTCAAGCATTTTTATTATCGGTTTCATTTATTTTTAATGATTTTCGTAATAGATAATTTTCAATATTACTTTCAATGATTTTCATTTTCATTTTCAGTAAATTTATTTTGGATTCTCAATATGATCTTCAATGATATTTAGTATGATTTTCAATATAATTCTGGCTACGAGTTTCGTTATGATTTTATAGGATTTTCATTATGATTATCTAAGATTTTCAATATTTCATTAGTTTCATTTTCGATGATTTTCAACATGATTCTCAATATGACTTTCCCTCATTTTATTATGATATTCAATATGATTTTTAGCGATTTTAAGATGATTTTCAGTATAATTTTATTTATGATTTTCACTGTGGTTTTCAGAAATGTCTCGACTCCTTGTTTGATGAATAAACAATAGTTTTTAACTGAGACGCAATTCAGTGGATCCAGAGACATTGTTCCGCCTTTTCCTTTGTCGTTCAGATCGATTCCATCACGATTTCGTTCAGATCGATTCCATCACGATTCTTCTGTTAATCTTGGAGAGTAATTATACATTCTTATTGCTCAAAGTAGAGTCTGATAGTGTTATAAAAACGCCAGATTATTCCAATAAGATATCTTTAAATATTTCTAAGATAAAACTTTTCTGTTACACGACTTGGACAATTTTGTTGTTACTGCCGGTATATATATATATATATATATATATATATATATATATATATATATATATATATATATATATATATATGAAGAGATATACTCTTAAGGTGTGCTATATTTATGGGATAAAGTGCTCAATATCAGAGATAGAGTGTGTGTATATATAAAAGTGAACATTGAAGTCAACTCTTAGAGGCGACAGTCTGTTTCTTGCTAGATGCAATCATCAGGCCTGACGAGTGCGTCTAGCATTAAAGTCTTTCACCTCTGAGTGTTGACATCAATGTTCACTTTTATATATATATATATATATATATATACATATAGAGAGAGAGGGGGGGAGAGAGAGAGACATACGATTAAAGTACCCTTTTCTACTTTTGCTAGAGGAAGGACACAAAACCGCAAGCGTGTGTCTGTTTCTTCAACGCAAAACGGAAGTGAGAAGTTATCCACTTGACATTCGACTAATCAGAGAACATGACGTCAATAATGACCGGAATCATGTTTCGAAATGACTTGTCTAATTGTCCTTACATTTCCCATCGCTACTTACTGCTCCGGTTTGTCGACCCATTAGCACGCGAGGGCGCACAAGTGTCAACAGAGTGCTGCTCTTCTGTCTCGATTCAGTAAACAGTCGCGTTTGCCCGGACTTGTTAATCATATTTACGCTGTAGGCATGGAAAGTCAAAAACAAAGCTGCACCAATTACGCCATTACACAGGAATAAATTTAAATTATAGACACTGGAAAGACCCGTTAAAATTTTCGCGGTTTTCTTATTGGAATTTCCTGATGAATTTTAATTCTTAAGTTAAGGATTGAGTAAGCTCACAGCGAGTTCCTATGACAATAAAATATCGTTAGAATTTCATCCATCACATCATTATATATTTAAGCTTAACAATTTTAACAAAATATTGCAATGACAACCATGAATATGAATGCTGGCCGTTATTTTAAGAAGTAAGGGGGTACAAATGAAAAGATTTGAAAATTAATTGACGACCATTTTCCATTTCACTGAAACAGCCGTTAAACACTACTATCTTAAATTCTTTCTTTATTTCATTCATTTTCTCATTGAAACCAAGTATCTTTCGTAGTAATTAGATTTTTTTTCTTTCGCGTAATTTTATACGAAGTTACCTGATCTCTAGAATTAAATATCAAATCTTCATGTTGCATATAAGTTTTTGGAATCACCAAGCCAAAGGCGCATTAAAGAAAATTTATTTGGTTGTATTCATCCTTACATTATATTTTTCCTTTTTGATCTATGTCTGGCTAAAGGCAATATATTTAGAGAAATTAAGATTATTAGTTTTAACCCGTGAAATTTTCACGTTTTTCCTATTTTTAAATTTCTGATGAATCTTAATTCTTCAATTTATGATTGAATCAGCTCATGGCGAGTTTTATGACAATAAAATATCCGTAGAAACCCCCTGTCATATTGTTAAATATTTGAGCTTGACAATTTTAACAAAATATTGCAATAAAGCAATGGAAGTATTGGCGCAAAGCTTTGTGAGTGAAATTAGGTTAGACGAAAGTGTGTTCGGATCTCGTCCATGGTTTTGCTAAATTACATGGTCTCATTCTGACAATATTTATTGTTGAAAAATACAACAAATGTGGCACAAGGCCAAAAGAGGGAGTGGGGGAAAAGGACGGTCATCATTTGTCTTAAATTTAAACTTAGCTAGCCACAACCACTGACCCAATCAAACCAAAACAATATTCCTACCACCAAAACAACACATTCGTACTTACCTTTCTTACTACACCCACCAAAATACCTCACGGTCTCAATGAAAATCCTAATTAATCCCATATGTACAAATAATGTCTGTGGGGGAGGGGGAATTAAAATAACAAGTTTAAAAGAACCCCAATGATTATATACATTATGACATAAAATTCTGACCGAATGTTTGAGATTGTTGGCCTTATTTATACTGTTGATCACACCAATGGAACATGTGTGGTTGAATAAATCTATGTACAAATATCTTAATATTATATATGATATTCACTTAAAAACGCTAAGCACACACACACATATGCCGGTGCAAGGGTCTCTTTGCCTACCTCGAATCCCTGACAGGAGTTCTCTATTCAGCTACATCACACAAATTTTATTTCAACCTAATTATATACAATATTGGATCATATGCAATGGAGGTGAATAATTCAATTCGAAAAATTGAAAATAAATACAATGAATCTAAATTGGAGTAGTATTTATTGTACCAAAGTACAAATGTGGCACAAGGCCGAAAAGGGGGTTGGGAAAGGACGGTCATCTTCTGTCTTAACTTTTAACTTAGCTAGGCGCAAACACTGACCCGAACATACAAACAATATTCCTTTCACCAAAACAACACATCCATTACATACCATTCTTACTACATCCACCATAATACCTCAGAGACTCTATGAAGTCCTAACTAGTCCCCATATTTACAATACATTGTCTGTGGGGGGAGGGGTAAAAATAACAATCTAAAATCCCCAATGAATATTTACAATGAGTAAAAATATATACAAGAAACTAAACAAAAGATTTTGTTAGTAGAAAACCCCCCACAGCTCTAAATATGGCAGAAATGTCAGTTAACTGGACGAAATCAATGCGGGGCTGAAAAGAAATTTTAAAACATTCGTGCAATCCAAACATTCACTACAAACACGCCCTCATTCAAACACAACAACAAATACGAAAGACACTCTCGAAACGAAAGGCGCCCCGCACCCACCAGAGAACCGACATCACTAACCACCTAACGATGGGAGGGATGGGGAATTAAACAAAAGAAAATAAAAATAGGGCCAGAAATAAAAGGGGCCAATGAACATACACACCCTAGCTAAGTTAATCTGAAAAAAGATAAAAAAAACAATTAACTGAAGCAAAACTGACCTAAGCTAACCTATACAGTGGAAGGGTTGCCAATGTTCAACCCAGCAATCCCAAAATCCTTAATGCCTAACCGGCATCAAAATGCCACTCCAAGTCAGCACCTTTCACTCTGCAGAGACGCGCAAGAATCACCCACCTTTCGCCAAATTCCAATGGATGGAGTCGCCTCCTTTCCGTCCTGATCTTGACTTTATGATGCCACGTATACATCTGCAGGGATCGTAAGCATGCAGAGCGCACATGACGTAAAGTACCTCACTCACTGTCAGTATACCCCCCATAACTTGAGGTTGGTCGCATTTGGTAGAAGATCATATGTAGATAGCAGGAGGAATGATATTGCCAGTGCAATCAGGGTATTCCATGATATCTTCATCGGATCGGTATCACTCCATGTAGTCCAAGCACGTTGTTTGGACTGAGAAACAACAGAAACTGTTCGCTGCTCTTCCTCAAAATTCCTGATTTCCTCAATCCCCATGTCTCGTTTTCTCTTTGGTTCCTGTTTGGAGAAAAACTGGTTGTTTGTGCTGCCCAGGATTGGTTTGGGTCACCCCCATAATCTCCTTCATTCACAGGCTGGATTCTGTTTCTTGGGTGGCTTCTACTGACGACTATTTGGTGCCAGTTTTGATATCTGGCTGTAACCCGCGGACAAAATCATCGGCTGAGTCTATCATCATTATGTGAAGGCATACAAACCCCCAACCGTGAACTCCTCCACCAATTAAGAGATGGAATGTTGCAGGTTTCCGGGGTTGATATATAGTCCCACTGTGGAGAAGCAGTGGGGGGGGGTTGGCGGGTACTCCGAGCCACTTTCGTAGGTACTGGTTGATACACTGTTGCGTCTGCTGAATGCGACACAGTAATATCATACACCGGGACAGCAAACCATGTTGCTAACACCAAGCCTTCAGTTTGCAGGTCAGATAGGTTCTATCTAGTACCACTTTACCTCAGTGCCGCTCAGTCATTGGAATTTCATACAGCCGTCCGAGGCTCTTCATTGGCTTCTCTTTGACTTTTATTTTTTTTAAGCTTTTCACCCCAAGCAAGGCTGGAAGCCACTAGCACGCAAGGGGTTATAGAAGGTTTGAAGGAAGAGCAGATAGGAGTGGTAGAGGAAAGGATGTGGAGAAAGATAGTGGATCGATCAAGGCAAGGGGGTTACAGAAGATTTGGAGCGAGAGCAGATAGGAATGAAAGGGGAAAGGATGTGGAAAAGGGAAGTGGATAGATCAAGGCAACTGGAGATGTCGATTGACGTTACACTTAAATAGTTGGAGATTATATTTGTCAGGGAAACAGGAATAAGGAAGGGAGTTCCACAGGCGAGATGTGCGAGACATGAAGCTATTGGAGTAGAAGAGACGTCTACATATAACAGTTTCAACGGTGAAGGGGTGGGAACGGGATGCCAGCCTCGTAGGACGCCTAAATTCATGAGTCCTGGGAACCAGCGAAAGAAGCTCCTCGGAGCAATTACCGTGAAAGTATTTTTAAAAAAGACAGAGCGAGGCAACGGCGCGTCTGTGAGAGAGCGACTGCAGACGAGATGACAGATCAGGGCCAATTACGTTGCATATCCGTCTCGGAATCATGTCAAACCCCAGTACAGAAGTGAATCTACCTGACAGAGATTCTGATTAATGATAAGCTCCGGCTTTAACCTTGATTCTCGCCCACGTGAAAAGCTTATGGCAGCGCTGCAGCAGTTCATCGGTACCGACCTTAGACGGAACCAGAATGGTGATGTAATCCGAAATTATTCTGGAAGGAGGAAGGGCCATCTGTTCTTTACCCATGACTCCTTTGCTGTGTCCGCTGCACCCAGTAATATGAGCCCCATGGACATAATGAAGAGAAGTGGTGAAATGTAGGTTATATTATTTCATTTTACACACAGAAAAAATTTCATCTGTGAAACTCAAAAAGTGCCAATGCCAAATTATTAGCATCATTCATCTGCAGCTAATCATTAATTGTGTATCCTTTTTGCTGAGTGGAACCCTACAGCCTTTTTGGTATAGTTTTCAACAGGTTTCAGACACGTCTACCGAAGAGTACACATCTGAGAAGTTTTCTTCCAGGATCTTTGAAAATTTCCGCTTCCTACCACTCTCAGTCTTGTTCTGTAATGTTTGACTCTCTTTGAACTTCTTCATAATACTTCTCACACATGGTCTTGATATTTGGAACTTTGTAGATCTTTCTCCTGCTTTGAGAGTATCAAGAATTCTTTGTCTCAAATGTAAAATAATTTCTTTTATTTCTGACATCATACTTTCACAAAAGACAGCTGGTTCCTTTCTTTAAGTTGTTATACTGTGAGTATATTGGAAAGTAAACCTCAGTGTTAACTTCAATTCACAAGCTTACAGAATTCATAAGTTAAACTACGTAATTACACAATAGTATTTTGTGTTACGGCTCATCAAAAAGAAGAGTTCTACAGGGGAGATAATAATATAGAGTCTGGTAAGTTTTTGGTTTGCTTTAAATAATTTTATTATTGTGTATCAATAAAAAGAATTTTTCTATTTCTCAAGACTAGTGTGTTTCGTAATACTGTATTAAATTTTCCATTAAAATCACTTGATAAAATATTTTTAAAGAATTCACTTTCTTGGGTGGGCGTGGGGACAAATGATATTGTCATCAATTGTATCTGCATGTTAATCAGTCTCTTGAATTATCGATCGATCGATCGGTGTTACAGTTTTGAATGATGTTGATGCAGTGACACCAAATTAGCTTTATGTGATAAGTATGCAAAACATTTGGGATTTGTGTACCAAGATAAGAAAAGAAGTACATCGAAAGAAAGAAAGAAATACAGGGAAAAAAAGGAAAGAAAAAGTGAAAACAAAACAAAGGAAAAAGAGAGAAAGAAACGAGTAAAGAAAGAATGAAGAAGAAAACAGAAAGATAGCAAGAAAGAAAGAACAAGAAAGGAGAGAAGAAAAGAAAGGAAAGGAAAAAGAAATATAGAAATATAAGAAAAGTAAACAAGGTTTACAGGGAAAATAAAGTAAATATCTCTTTTTTCTACTTAATAAGCTTAATAACATTATCATTGAAAGACGGAAGAAAATTACCATATTGATACATGTTTTTTAATCCTATCTAAGCTTTCGGCTGACATAAGCCAGAGATGACAAGTACATTACAATAAATTAAACAATACACGGACATAACAACAATGATAGTCTGTTTTGTTTGCATGGAAGATTTGCAAGCAACGACAAACTCGTGCATACGAGCCGCTGGAAGCGAAAATCGCACCGCGGCCCATGACATTACACATGACCACGCGAGAGTGAAAACGAGAAGTATTAAGTATGGGGAGCCGTTGGTATAAACCAATGGCTTCTGTTATCAATTAAAAAAAAAGCATTTCGAATGAGATCAGATTGTTTGATGTCCCTTGATGATTACCATAGCATCTCGACTCTTGAGGAAAACCGGAAAATGCGTTGGCCGAAATGTCGTAACAGAAGTAACAAGAATTCGTTCAATAATAGTAATAACTTTAGACAGTCTGAGTCTCATTGATCGATAAGTATCTTATTTCTGGTTAGTGACTATTGGTTATGTTGTGTAGGATCCACCTAATCTGCATAGGTGACTATCAACTATATAAATAATGGTTGGTACCGGAAGACGAGAGATAGGAATCACGAGATCCAACTAGAGACTCTGATCGACTGCGACTAGTCAACACATTCTCCAGGAACGTCTTCCCAGAAATATACAGAAATACTATATGTACTTATTGTGTACACTTTCTTGTTATAATACATTCTTGTTCTAAGTACATTTTGTGTTGCATTATTATTCCATGCAATAGGCGAGATTCAACATTGAGTCAAGACTCAACAGGTTATAAATCGATTTTTATTTTTCTGTTTAGTATACATGGTGTGTCCGGAAAATATCCAGCCGTTTTGAATATTTCAAGAACCGGATAAAGCGTTCGTCATGATGTCATTTTTTGAAATGAAAGAGAGGAAGTCCTAATGCGTTTGAGTGAATGCAAACCCTCAGTTGTGGTTACTCACGCAACAATGCGACTTTACGGCGTGAGACTGCTGATATAGTCAAGAGGTTCTTCACACCTTTGAGAAAACATCGCATCGAACACCTTTACGGTTTGTATTTGTCTCCCTTAAATTTCTGAAAGAGAGGGTATTTCAGATCGTGGGCGAGATTATGGAGAATGCGACGAAGCAGCTGAAAACGATCCCGAAAGTGAGCGCTAGAATAAGTGCGCGAAGTCGTAAGGGAAGTCATTTTAAGGAGACCAAAGAATGTTTGAAATAGACAGACTATTTTTTTTTTAAATTATTATTAAATTGCTCTTTCATTTCCGGTCAGATGTTGTATAAGAGTTAACACTAAGATTTTTTTTAACGCCCACTTCAGCGCCTAAAATAAAAAGAGTGGTTCTTAAAAATGGGGAGGGGTCAGAATTTTTCTCAATATGCAATAAATAGACGTGTCTTAATAAAAATAATAATAAAAGTGGAAGTCGGACAATCATTTAATGGATAAAAAAAAATGTTTTTTTTTTAGAAACATGACTCTAACCCCCAACCTGGGCTCGATGACGTCTTACGTGTGTAAGTTAACAAATATTATTTAGCATCTTTTTGTTATAATTTCATAAGAGGTTTTAAGGGAAATGGGAAGAAAAATGACACTTATACTTTGAATCAGAACGAGACAGTTGATATTTCTAGTACACATAATGAGAAAAGAGGGTTGGGAGAATTGAACACTCACACGACTTACTGAAAGCAGGAGGGATAGCGGAAACAGAGCTAATAATGTGCTTGTGGAAATGACAAAACTTAGTAAAAGCTACAAAGGACAGAAAGTTCTGGAGAACCATGATCGCTCTTGTCATGAAAGGACACGGCACATAGAATAATAATAATAACAATGATAATAATAATAATAATAACAATGATAATAATAATAACAATAATAATAATAATAACAATAATAACAGTGATGATAATAATAACAGTGATGATAATAATAATAATAATAATAATAATAACAATAATAATAATAATAATAATAATAATAATATTATTATTGATATGGCAGTCCCTGCAGACTGCAATGTATCTTTGAAGATATTCGAAAAACTGTCAAAATACAAGGACCTTGAAATAGAAATCTCAAAAATGTGGAACATGGGAACATCAACAATCCCTGTTGTAGTTGGAGCCATTGGACTGGTTGGAAAATATTCCAGTTGACTAATTGAAGGGATCCCTGGAAGTCCATGCCTCAAAGAGATACAAAAATTGTTCTGACAAGTACAGCCCACACTTTACGAAGGGCTTTATCTATGTAACTTTTTTTTTCTTTCTTTGCAGTGGAAAGTGTCATGATGCCATTTCTAACCTTAGGTCCCTGGGCGGGACCCGGAAAGAAATGTGTAAACGCCAGATATCAAAGAAAATAATAATAATAATAATAATAATAATAATAATAATAATAATAATAATAATCGCTACCTAGAAATTCGATTATTTTACGTGTGGCAATAGATACTTTTAGAGCGTTTTTTTTTTAAACCGGATGATACCTGAAGAATGCCTTTCACGATCACGTGTCCCGTAAGCTATTAGAGTCGAAGGGCCACCACACATACTGCAGCTGCTGTAAAAGTACTGTGTCTTGGGCTAGGCTGACTTTAATTCAGAGTTTTCCTTCATCTAGACTGGTTGACATCCAAGGCTATAGAACCCAATCTGTCCTACTATTTATCCATAGCTAGCGGGAGAAGAGTTGGATCCATACCTTTCCCACGGGAATTAGCACGTAAGTGAATGTAATGAACTCGACCGGATGACCTTACCGCTTGTTAAATTTCCTTCAAACTACTTCGTAAATTCAAAATGTGAAGAGAATTATCCCTTAGACATTTGGTTTCAATACGCGCCGATCACGTATCATGGAAATCTATACACTTTTCTTTATTTGCTGATGTTACGTGTATTATCATCATGAGAGATGTTTCGACTTGAAAATTAGTGGGATTTCTCATCTTCAGTAACTTTGTAAATATCTTTTATCATTTCTCTCCGAACGACAATGTCTTGACTAACTCACGAAAGCGCTGCAGGTCTACCAAACTCTTCGAAGTTTTTACGGGTAATAGCGTGATTGTATTGGTAGTTCTTTTCATGTCATTGTTCAATGTTTATACTATGGCTATTCTTCCATTTGGCATTGATGATAAAATAGTTTCCATAATATTTATTGTGTTCTTGCAAAGCTAACTCCAAAATAAACATTCATTAAGTTATTCTTTAATTTTGCTTTCTTGGAGACGGCATACGCCAATATTTTTTTTTATCATTTCACCGCAAGCAAGGCAATAAAGCCACTAAGACGAAATGTGTGGCTAACTGTAAGAGAATCTGAGAGAAAAAAATCACTATTAAGGAGAAAGTGAAATAAAAGAACAAGAATTATAGAGATAGAAACGAAGAATGTATACATCATTATCAGGACTGTTTCGACTTCAAGGCACACTAAAAATCAGTGAGATTTCTCATCTTCAGCAATTTTGCATATGCCTCTTTTCAGTGCTCTACAAATATCCCTGTCATGTGCTAACTCACGAAGGTGTTTCTGGTCTTCAAAGATCTTCAAAATTTTCAAGGGGAATAATAAAACTTTATTGATATTAACAATAAGAAAAAAAAATTTTTTTTTTTTTTTTTTTACATTTACAGAATTTACGGAATTTGGGAAAGAATAAAAAAAAAAAAAAAGGAGAATAGAAGGCTGTTTTTTAAACAATGCAATCGTAAATGCGAGTGAAAATATGAACCAACTATAAAAATTACTGCTACGAAACATCAACCTGAAAACTCAAGTCATGCTCTTAAGTAGGCTCATCAGATCGATATTTTTATATGTATGTAATGCATGGCGCCAAACCCGTTCAAAAATCTTTTCCTATATTCCGTGAATACTGAAAAAGGCTTGGCGCTAGTAAAGTTCGAGGCTCTTGGCAAAGATTGTCCTTCTTTGAACATTGTGAACTGGCGATACAGATTCAAAAACAAAAACAAAAAAACTGTCAAATTACAGAAACCACATCACTTGAGGGCGACCAACAGCAGCAACAACTAAAATGACTAGCACATGTGTAATTTGAAGAGAAAATAATGAGATAATCAAGATGTTGACACTGCAAATAAAAGTTGAGGAAGGAAACGCCCATAAATACTGGAAAGAGTGATAACAGTTACTGGACTTGCGAAAGCTAAAATGTTTTAGGAGAAAGGTTTTTTATGAATTTCAACAGAAAGTAAGACTAGCTGTTCTGTCAATGAATGTTAAATGTTTACTTGTAGGGAAAAGGCTAATAGTATCATTAACATTTTGAACGCTGGGGAAAAGTAAGAATTTAATAATCAAAGTGGTTTTAAGAAACACGGTGGGGTCCGAAAATGACCTAACAAGAAAAGAATAAACAAATGAAAACTAAAAATAAATTAAATAGAATAAAGAAAAATATTTAATAGACGTCTCTCACCTTCTATTAAGTACTTAAGTGTAGACCTAGTGAAAAAACAAAAAAACAAAAAAAAATTAAAAATCAAAATTAAAAAAACGGCATTAAAACGTTAATACACTATTTTTAGGGCACTTCCCATAGAGTGATAGCAAAACAGGTTGGTAGGCGATTACGAATATAGTTAGAGTAAACCTCACGGTGCTGAGTGCTATAGATTTTACTATTGGAAGAACTTCTATCCTCATTGAGGATCTTAAACTTCTGGCCTTGTACCGTAATAAGTAAAATTTTGAACACTTCACACTGGAGCATCAGTCATGAAATAAAACTAAAAACTATTATCAATTCATTGAATTTGATCCTTACACTGAGCCTTGTGCCAGACAAAGATCTGCTTCCTTCTGTGCCATATCTCTTCAGAATGGTAACGACCATGGCTCTCCACAAATGGAAAAAATAGGGAAAACGTAATACTTTTTTGTATGAAGTGAGTGTCTCAGTCAGAATTCGAACTCGGATCGCTGTCTCTGTTTTCTGTCTTACTAACTGTTTGTGTCTTCGGAACCTCCCCAGACGAAGACAAATTTCGTAAATCTCAATAGACCAGTTGTGTTTGTGAAAGACTCTTCGTTTGTTCGCCCTTCTCAGACATGTTTGTTGGAAATGGAACGATCGATTTTCCCATCTCAGGTGGACAATTGACAAAGCTAATGATGTCAGCTTCCAACAATGGACTCTGAATGACTTTCCTTTTCGACAATGACCTCAGTCTTCAGGAGAAAAGCAACACCAATACAAAAAAGAAAAACCAAAAAATATCTCGCTTCTTTTCCTTGTCTCAGTCTCTTTCTTTCTTGCACTTTTTCGCTATTTCAGTCTATTCAAATCTATCTTTCTATCTCATTATTTATACTGTCTGTCTGTCTATCTATCTATGTTATTCCGTTCAAATCGATTTATTTAGCTATCTAGGTATCTTCATATCTACTTATCTATGATAATTTATTTTAAATGAATTCGTCTATCAAGTTGACTTCATAAATGTTTTCCAGTATATACATATGTATATTAGACATACACACCCATGTACATATATTATATTAAATGAAATATGCAAACATACTTGTCTCCATAGTTATTCACTTACAAATAGTTTGCACACACACACATTTTTGTGTGTGTATATATATATATATATATATATATATATATATATATATATATATATATATATATATATATATATATATAGCCTGACGATTGAATCTAGCATGAAACAGACTGTCGCCTCTAAGTGTTCACTTCTATGTTCACTTTTATATTTAAACACGCTCTATCTCTGATATTGAGCACTTTATCCCATAAATATAGCACACTTTAAAACTATATTTCTTCATATAAATATATATATATATATATATATATATATTGGTGGCATCTCTGCTTGAGCTTGACGAAGCTGATCACGGTGCTTCAGTCTACTGTCTTCAAAACCATTTAACGTAATTAAACATGTCTTACACCACCCTTTTTGTTTTTCAGATCAAACTTGAGACGTTTCAGGTTGTCTTCTTGTCTTTGTAGCGTAAGAGTGGACGTCTAACGGAACTCTTGGAGTTTGGTAGTTGTCCATACAGCACCGTTTTTGGAAGCCATCAAAATCCTCTTCAACAAATTTCTTCTGTCAGTCTGGCTTTTTCGCCTGCAGCAAGGCTGGGCTAGTATCACACTTAAGAAAGCACAAATAAAATATGTCTTTCCCTTGCCTTATTTTCTCCACAATAGCCCCTGCTAGCATGCATAGGTGTAAAACGAAAGGCGCCATCCACTGATGACACTCGTTTATCGTTCACGATAGGAGAGTCTATCATATATATATATATATATGTGTGTATATATATATATATATATATATATATACACACATACACACACACACATATATATATATATACACACACACACACACACACACACACATATATATATATATCAAATATGTGGTGCAGTTTAATATATATTACAATGAATCGTTCATACAAAAAGTAAATTAGTAAAGTTAATGATATAAAATGGCGAATTCACTTCGCTAACTAAAAAAAAAAATTGCCATATTAGTAAAAAACGCTCTCAGTTAAATTTTCACAAAATCATCCTTAGAATTGCTACTGTACACTTCAAAAGTTTGTATCAGTTATAAATAACATATTTCAAAAGGCATATTTCGACTCGCATTATATTTTTTCGTCTCGGATGCAACCTGAATTTTACCAAAAACAAAATAGTTTCTATGCCTAATGATGACCGGAGGACCAGTCGAAAGTATATTGTATATTTAAGAAAGACCTAATGCAGTTCATAATTTTAAAAAACAAGGCTCATGACATTCATCGAGTGGTTAGTGGGTTAATGCACCATTAAAATTTAGTTAGTGAAGGGATTTCGACATTTTGTATAATTAACTTTACTAATTTACTTTTTGTATGAATGATTCATTGTAATATATATATATAAGTCTGTCTTACTAGGGTGAAGAAAGGTAAGGTAATTGATCTGACTGGAATTCGAACACGGCTCTCCGATTCCACAATCCGAGCCGCTATCCTTTACTCCACCGAGCTTCTGAACATATACACATGCAAATTCCCAGATATATTCGCGTAATTTGAATATTTCATTTTGTTTATTATTAATGCTCGATTTCTTACAAACGCTGCTTGCCTTAAATGCGTTATCATCGAGAAATACGCGAATCAACCAAAATACCAATCCTTTCTCTGTTACAGACGCCAGCTCGGGTGCATTTGTGTTTCTTCAACGGCCACAGAGCCGACATGCTTAGCGGACCTTAGTTTCAGTTTCTGGGAGAGAGCATGTTATCCAATTGGATAAGTAGTCTGAACAAGACTTGTACGCTCAAACACTCGGTCACGATGACTTGTGACTTCGTGCTAGCACAACCATCGAAGTCTCCCAGTTCTGTCTACACAATTTCATTCGCAAGTCTTCCGTCAGCTAATGGTATACCAGACTGCTAATACCAAGAAGCCACCTTCTTTGCAGATCGTCTATGGTGAGATTCGAACCCGACACTCGTGGTCGAAACTCTTTAACCATTCTACCTCGTGCCCATTTTAGAATACAAATTATCGAAATATATAATCACACACACACACACACACATATATATCTTACAAGCACGTTTATACAAATATTGTATTTCAAACATATACACTTGACTATAGCACACTCATATATATATATACACACACACATATATATATACATATATAGGTAAACGTAAACACACA
The DNA here is from genome assembly GCA_964036315.1 of Acanthosepion esculentum. Taxonomy (NCBI): domain Eukaryota; kingdom Metazoa; phylum Mollusca; class Cephalopoda; order Sepiida; family Sepiidae; genus Acanthosepion; species Acanthosepion esculentum. Next base: position 4,529,429 of record OZ038489.1, read on the forward strand.
CACATATGTATGTCTGCAGAATATCTATCTGCAATCTATCTATCTATCTATCTGTCTGTCTGTCTGTCTGTCTGTTCATATCTATCTATCTATCTATCTATCTATCTTATTCTGTTCATATGCATCCCAGTCTCTTCATATCTATCTGTATCCTACACATGCGTGTACACGTGCGCTCAGTCGTCGTAATTGAATTCTTGTCTTCAATCGCATGATTGTCTCTCTATGACCGAAGATCTGTGAACTTTTTTTGCAACAAATGCTTCGATCAGTTCTTTTGCTCGTGTTGTCCACTTCTTCTTCTTTTTTACAAGTTTTATTTTTGTATTTTTCCCTCCTTTTTCTTTTCTTTCTTTACACGCTTTCTGGAAAGTCAAGAGATTTTTTTATTTTGCTTGTTTTAAATATCGTGTTTCTTCTCATCAATAAGACGAAGTCCATCCGCCTTTTCACAAAATGCCAATCCGAGACAAAAGTACAAAATCGTGTGATGGCTTCAATAATAATAATAATAATAATAGCTATCGTAAACGAAGAGAAGAAAATTTGCGTGTGGTTTTCTCTGTTCCAGCAGGCGACAGTGAAATTTTTTAGAAAATGGAAAGCTGAACAAATATCTAAGATGTTGCAAGAGAATGACACCCCACCCACACAAAGCAAAAAAAAATCTTTCGAGAAAGAGAGAGAGAATTTGTAAGATGAGGCAACCAAACTTGTATTTGGAGTCACATCAAAATACCTGGGAACACTCTTATTAGGAGACCGTTTGAATAGATTGGCTTACCCAACCCGAATGTATTTCTTACTGGGGCTCACCTTCAAGGTTTTTATCCAGTACATTTAGCTGTGGTGAATGTGCCTGTTGTATAGTTATCATATTCGTTGGCATGATGGGTACAATGGGTTTCTTAATTTTGTATCCTACTGTCACTTTTTTACGCTCACGCAATAATAATAATTTTTAAATACGAATAAGTCTAGTATCACCTCGCTTCAGAAGTCTTCATTGCCTGGCACAGCAAATATTCGGCGACTTGATGGGGAATACCCATAATGCAATATCACCGATAGAAAACGAAAAACCGTGTAAGACAAAGAACAAAGAATTAATAATAATAATAATAATAATAATAATAATAATAATAATAATAATAATAATAATAATGATGATGATGCAAATTTTCTTTGAAAAAGTTTCCAGGTATTGGGCATAAACGGACGTCATCTTAAAAATTGTGTAACGATCTATATATTAAGGCGAAAACGTGACCGGACGTGGGGAAAACGTGGTGGGACGTTGCTGCAGGAGTTTTATAATATCGTCGAACTATTGGGACCGATTGTGTCGCTAACCTTTCTCAACTAAATAGAATGACACAATAACGACATATATATATATATATATATATATATATATATATATATATATATATATATATATATATATACATGAAAATATAAGTATATTTTCTCCTACCAAATGAAAATATTAGCCTCATAAATCGAGTCATGTTTTTCAATCGCTTCGTTAGATCTCGACACTCATATGGATGTCATGCATCCAACCCGTTCAGAAATGTCTAAACTATCATATATATATATATATATATATATATATATATATATATATATATATATATATATACTACATACATGAAAATATAAGTATATTTTCTCCGTTTTTTCTTTGAATAATTTTGTAATATTCTAAACTGATATTTAACTCATTACTACACACGTTAAAGGTTGAAAACAGACTTAATTTTTCATACAGTAAAAGGCCCTAGAGGCACTCGTGCCAAAGCGCGTTGCTGGATAATGTTTTTGTATGAGCGTAAAAGGAAGAGGCTGCACGTGAAGTTTACGAGCATATATAGGAAAGATAACGCTTAAGCCTGGACTTAATGAGCTCAAGTTTGTAGTGATCAGGAAAGCATCCTCTCGGGAGTCTGTTCCACAAGTCTTTAGAAGAAGCAGGCTGAATGGAACTTCTTTATTACTAATGGAATACAAAGGGAATGGGGATGGTTCACTCTTGTGGATGTGGTATGGCCAGTCTTAGGTGTGAAGGTCTGAACTAGTGGAAGTAATAAATGTAACTCATCAGAATATTCACCATAGAAATAGAGGAGCGAGAGGCAAAGTTTCGGGTCTGTGGAAAAAGTGTTTTCGGGTGAGAACCGATATAAGTTACATTTAGGCAGCATTGATTCATTTAAACAAGTTTTGTTAAATTCAACCCGCAGGGTCTGTTTAATCCAATGATTCCCAACGTAGGGCACATGCCCCAGCGGTGAGGAATGATAATATTTTGGTGGGGCATACGTAGGATGTGTACCCTCAGCTTAGCACACCAACAGAAAAAGGGAGCAATTTGAGAATGAGTTATTAGCAGTGAATTGTTTTCTAGTGAGTCTGAGTGGGAGTGTTAATGGTAATGCGTGTTAACGCACACGATGCATATACAGTTATGCATACATGGAAATATTGTGTGTTTGTGTACGTCCATGTTTAATCGGCAGACAGGTTATTTCCATCACTCGCGTGTCTCGGTCAACAAGGAAGAGGGCGTGATGAATGTAGCTGGAAGAGCCCATGTTTCGCCGGCCAATCAGTGTGTGTGAGCATTCAGTTTGCTTCCTTCACGTGAATTGCGGTAAAATTTTGGATATGTAAGAATTAAATATTACTTTGCAGAATTTTAGAAATACCAAAAAGGGGCATGGCACCAAATTGGTTGGGAACCACTGATATAATCTTTAATGTATTTTCCTTTTTTTTTTAAAATAAAGATGCCTCATATATCCAGATAGAAATTTTCGATGAATTTTTCAAAGTTCATATTTTACTGTTTTTTCTTTCACAGAAGGTAGTGAAGGAAAGCGAGAAGAAAGGACTAAACCTCAATTGCAAGAAGACAGAATATATGGTTGCCAGCAAAGGGAACAGCCAACATGAAAATTACAAATTCAAAATGACAGAATCAAGCAAAGTACACAAATTTAAATATCTAGGAAGTGTTTTAACAGAGGACGAAAAAGGCAACACTGAAATCCGAAGACGCATTGGGATAGCTAAAGATACCTTTCAAAAGCTAAGCAAACTATTAAGAAACAAGATAATTTCGTTAGAAACGAAGAAAAGAGTATTTAATTGTAATATCGATCCACTTATATGGCAGTGAATTCTGTACAATCTCATTACAGAATAATATCTCGAGACTCGAAGTAACATAAATGTGGTTCTACAGAAGGATGCTGAGAATACAAATGATAGAACATGTGAGCAACGACGAAGTTTTAGAGGAAGAGAAAACAAAATGGTCACTTATGCTTAACTTCAAAATTTCTCCTACACATAATGAGGAAAGAGGACTTGGAAAATTGGACACTGATAAGGACAGATTGAAAACAAGAGGGAAGCGGCGAATAGCCTACCTTGGGAGCTTATGTGATGGCAGGCCAGGGATTAGGAGAGAAAGCGAAAAATAATATTTTCTAAGAGCGCCAAATGACAGGCAATTATGGAGAGATATGGTCGCCAACGTCCTGAAGATATAAGGCATATGGAAGAATTACCAGACGATCAACATCCAGTTCTTCATAATGACTGACACGGTCGTAAGGCCATTAACAAAAACATCAATTCCGACAGTTTATTTACAATTTTTATTACGATGTACAACATCTTGTCCAAAATCTAGAAAAATATGCCTAGCTGGCCACTCTTGTTCGAGGATAGCCGTCTACTAGGGCGTTTAGCCAATCCCTATTTATTCCGTATTATTATTGCATCAACATGTCATTCAAACTGGAAAACCAATCGATCGACAAACATAAAGACTAAGCCGCAAACATAGAATTGGGGACAATATCATTTTGTCCCCACACCCAACCAAGAAACTGATTTTCAAAAATAATATTTCCCAAGTGATTCTAAAACAATTAACACAGCAGTACAAAACACGCTAGTCTGCTTCAGAGAGATTAAATTTCAATTTATTGACACACAATAATATAATTATTTGAAACAAACCAAAGTCGTACCAGACTCAATATTATTATCTCCCCTGTAGAATTCTTCTTTTTGATGAGCCGTAACACAAAATACTATTGTGTAATTACGTAGTTTAAATTATGAATTCTGTAAGCTTGTGAATTGAAGTTAACACTGAGGTTTACTTTCCAATATGCTCACAGTATAACAACTTAAAGAAAGGAACTAGCTGTCTTTTGTGAAAGTATGATGTCAGAAATAAAATAAATTATTTTACACTTGAGAAAAAGAATTGTTGACGCTCTCAAAGAATGAGAAAGATCTACGAAGTTCCAAATGTCAAGACCATGTGTGAGAAGTATTATGAAGAAGTTCAAAAAGAGTCAAACATTACAGAACTGAGTTTAGAAATGAAGGTCTTAATCACAAGAACTGTGTAAAAGAACAAACTTCGATGTCTCAGAGCAAGAAAAGCTCCGCTTCCCCAAGAGAGACACCTGCAACCAGACTGTAGTATGCTAAGGACAACTTGGATAAAGATGATGCATACAGGAAGCATATGATTTGATCAGATGAAACGAAACTGGAGCTCTTAACCCATAGAGATGTTGCCTATGTTTGGTGAAAGAACCTTATGCTTTGTACTGGTTGAACATTTTAGCATCAATTTTGAGATTAAATAAAATTTAAATTCAATTACAACTAAGCAAAATATAAATAGTCCAATGAGAAATGTGCAGAAAAAATCTGCAGAAGGGCGACATAGCGAGTAGGCATAAAAACATAAAAGATACATCCGGGTAGAAATAGACGCATAAAATTGAAAACGGGAACAATTACAATGGAAAAGAAAAATCATCATTGTCAATAATTAGCGGAGGTAAAACAGTAGCACCAGGTGAGATTGTAATACAAATTCTGTCAGTATAAGTCGATTTCAGGGTTGACAGGATTCCTGAAATAATAAAAGAAATCTACGATAGAGGCGAAATACCGGAAGATCTCAGTAGATCCAGGTTCAAATGAATGAGAACAACATAATGAGCCACATAAGTAGATTTAGAATTAGAATTCTAATAAATAGAATTCATATCACAATTAGACAAGAAATCGAGCAAGAACAGTACGGTTTCATTTTCGGGACTGGAACAAGAAATGCTATCTTTATGATCAAGATAACGTCAGAACGAGAAATACAAATTCAAGAAGTCTTATACTTATGTTTAATTATCTTTTTCTATGTGCCGTGTCCCTTAAAAACATTAGTGATCATGGCTCTCCACAATTTCTTGTTTTTATAAATTTGAATGAATGTTGACTGTTATCTCTCCTAAACCTTGCTCTGACATCCAGTTATTCAAGCTCGCGAGGTAGGTTATTCGATGTTTTCAACCTGTACGGAAAGTCATACCTTCAATCTGTCCGGTGAATATCAAATTTCCAAGCCCTCTTTCCTCCTTGTGTTCTCTAGAAATTTCAACTCTTTTTGATGTTAAGTATTATGTCCTTTTTCTTTCCATTTTCTCTAAAACTTTGTCAGTGCTCACATGTATGGCTCATGGTGTTCTCAGCATCAATCTGTAGAAATGCATTTCTACTGCTTCAAGTCTATTCTTCATTTACGAGGAGATTGTCCAGCATTCACTGCCATATATGAGGGCTGGTATTACATAATAGTTCAGTACTCTTTTCTTTGTTTCTCTTGCTTCAAGTCTCTTCTTCATTTGTGAGGAGATTGTCCAGCATTCACTGCCATATCGGAGGACAGATATTAGCAGTTTAGTACACTTTTCTTTGTTTCAGTTGCTTCAAGTCTCTTCTTCATCTGTGAGGTGATTGTCCAGCATTCACTGCCATATAGGTCTGATATTACATAATAGTTCAGTAGTCTTTGTTTATATTTCATAGATAACGCAAATTCATTTGAAAGATACGATGCAAAAACCAACTTGAACTGATACGAAAACACGATTCGTCTTGGAAAGATAGAATAACCTGCAACATTTATTGAGAACGAACTACCTGCTTGCTTATAATAATCGAGCTGAGCAAATGCACAAAACCGGAAAAAGTAATAAGATAGCCACTGGATTTACTTACAACGAGACGATCCTGAGAGAACTAGGAGTCCTACCAGGGTTTATTATTGGCAGGTATAATCTTAACAAGATACATGAATGGCACAGTGTTCATGGCAGATTCGTGATGAAATCTGAAAGAATTCTGAGACCAGTTAATAAAGGGAAGCAAGAAGAAAGGAATAATTATTAACTGTAAAAGATGGAATGTATGATTGTCAGCAAAAGAAACAGGCTAAAATGTGAGGTACGTACCGTGGTTGTTAAAATCAAAGCAGGTACAGAAATTGAACTAACTGGGTAGCTGACAACGGCAAATCTGAAGGCGCATAGGGATAGCGAAAGATGACTTCCAGAAACTAAGAAAAATAGAGAGAGAGAGAGATAGGAAATGTCGTTAGAAGCAAAAAATGTATTAAATAATCTCCAATCTGGCAGTAAATACTGGACAGTATCATCGCGGATGACGAAGACGATACTAGAAACGACAGAGATTTGATTCTACAAATGGATACTAAGAATAGACAGGAGATCTGAGTAATGCGGAATTCTTAAGAGAAATAGGAATAAAAAGGAAACTAATACTCACAATAAAAAAAGAGTTGACATTTTTGGGTCACATAATGAGGAAAGAGGGTCTGAAGAATGTAAAACTCACAAAATATATTAAAGGCAAGAGAAACAGGGGAACGAGTTTGTGTGAATATATAACAGAACAGGGATAAAGGGTGGTAAATGATTAAAAATGGCGTAGAGCAACAGAAGATCGGAAGTTGTGGAGAGTCACGATCAACCATATCCTGAAAGTACTTGGTATATAAAAAAGAAATAGTAAATGAATGGCAGAACAGGTATAAAGTGAGATAGCAAAATGTAAAATGCTACTTAGGGCAACAAAAAACAAGAAGTTGTGGAGGGCCATGATCAACCATATCCTTAAAGTACTTGATACATAGAAAAAGAATCAGTAAATGAATAGCATAACAGGTATGAAGAAGGATGATAAAGGGTAAAATGCTACTTAAGGCAACAAAAGACAGGAAGTTGTGGAGAGCCACGATCAACCTTATCCTTAAAGTATTTGGTACATAAAAAAGTATCAGTAAATGAATAGCAGAACAGGTATAAAGAAGGATGGTAAAGGGTAAAATGCTATTTAGGGCAACAAAAGACAGGAAGTTGTGGAGAGCCACGATCATCTATATCCTTAAAGTACTTGATACATAAAAAAGTAGTAGTAAATGAATAACAGACAGGTATAAAGAAGGATGGTAAAGAGTAAAACTTTACTTAGGGCAACCAAAAGACAGGAAGTTGTGGAGAGCCACGATCAACCATAACCTTAAAGTACTTGATACATAAAAAAGAAGTAGTAAATGAATGGCAGAACAGGTATAAAGAAGGATGGTAAAGGGTAAAATGCTATTTAGGGCAACAAAAGATAGGAAGTTGTGGAGAGCCTTGATCTTCCATATCCTAATAGTCTTCTTCTATGTGCTGCCGGCGATCATGGCTCTCAACTATCCACTATGTCGTCTGTAGTACTTAATAAATTTTCTTCTTTTTTGTTATCTCTTCTAAACCTTGTTTCGTCATTCATTTAGTCAAGCACATTAGGTAAGTTATATATTGTTTCCCTTTGTCCTTCTTACCTTCAATCTGACCTGTGAGTATCAAATTTTCCAACCCTTCTTTCCTTAGAAATTAATTGGCACATAAAAGAGAGAAGAATTAAATGGGTGGTAGAACAGGAATAAAGGGGGATGGTAAAAGATTAAATGTTAGTTTGAGCAATAAAGTGAGGAAGCTGTGGCGAGCCATGAGTGCCCACGTCTTGAAGGAACCGGACACATAAAAGATGTACAGAAAATTTGCAAATATTTTATCAAATAAATTAGAAGTACTGGAATAGTGAGAAGCCCTGCTGTCACTTGATCTTCAGTGTAAGTTGCACCTGGTGTGAAGACTCAGTTCGGCACAACTTAAGAAGACTGGTCCACTAGTCAGAAATAGGGAATTCCTCCTTTAAGCCTTGAAGATAATCATGCATCAGATTCTATAAACTGGCGCTACAGAATCACAAAGATCTTCACCAATAACAAAAGCCACATCACTTGAAGACTTCCAACAGCAGCAACAACAGAAATGGTTGGCTCGTCTAACTAGGAGGGAAAAGAATAATATAATCTCGATGTTAATTTTCCACACTACCATAAACAAAAAGCTTGGAAGGAAACGCCCCAAAATGACTGTAAGAGCGATAACAGTAGACTTGAGAAGTCTAATTTCTTACCGGAAGTAACACTAACCGATTGGTAAATGAATGGCGAACTCTTCCTGTATAGAACGGTAAAATCACGCTGAAAACAAAGGGTCTCGTTCGATCAGTGAAGCTAAGATATTGTAAGCGAGCGCGGATAATGAGAAACAGGCCTTGGCCTTTAAATAATCCACAAAAGGTTGATAAGCCTTAAAAAAGCAAATGAATTAATCAATCCTGTAAGGAGATGGCTTATTTCACCTTTATTATTATTATCATAGATCGTCGTCAGGATTACAATACAGTGAGACACTGAGCGGTAGACAGACCGCTTCAACAAGGAGAGATGACAAGATCAGATGAACCAAGTCGGCTAGATAAGCAGTACATAGCAAATTAAATGGAATTGTCAAAATGAAAATTGGGGTTCGGTATAAAAATAATTGGAGCAGGAGGAAACGGCACAAGAGATCGCTCGGGTGAAGCTGAAAGACATTGAAAAAAAGCTGAGATTGTGAGCACCACGGAAAGGCAAGAATGCTAAAGTAATTTGGTTGACATTTGAAGAAAGTAAAGAAAGACAACGAAAATGACAAGAACGTTGAAGAAATTTGGAGACATATGAAGAAACTGGTGAAAGACCACAGAAACGCAAGAATGCTGCAGAAATTTTGAGATATTCGAAGAAACCCAAGAAAGAATACAGAAGCGCAAGAATTCTGATAAAATTTACAGATATTGGAAGAAACTGAAGACAAGCCACAGAGTTGCGAGAATTCTGATAAAATTTGCAGATATTCAAAGAATCTGAAGAAAGATCGAGTAGCGAAGAATGCTAAAGCAATTTAGAGATATTTTAAGAGTATGAAGAAAGGCTACGGAGTTGCAAGAAGGCTGAAGGATTTTACAGATATTTGAAGAAACTGAAGAAAAACCAGTCGCAAAAATGCTGAAGAAATTTGCAAATGTTTCAAGAAACTGAAGATAGACAACAGAAACCTAAGAATACTGAAGGAATTTGGAGTTATCCGAATAATCTAGAAAAAGACCACACATTCGCAAGAATGCTTAATAAATTTGAAGATATTTGAAGAAACAGAATATAGATCACAGAAACGACAAAATGCTAAAGAAATCTGAAGATATTCGGAAAAAAATACGGAGTCGCAAGAATGATGAAGAAATTTGGTGGTATTTAAAGAAATTGGAGAAAGACCACGCAGACACAAGAATGCTGAAGGAATTTGAGGAGTTTTGAAGACGCCGATAATGCTGTAGAAATTTGGAAATGTTTGAAGAATCTAAAGAAAGCCCCAGAAACGTAACGATTCTGAAGATATTTGAAGATATTTGAAGGAAGTGAACAAAGGCTTAAAAGCGCAATAATTCTGAAGAAATTTGGTGATATCTGAAGAAACTGAACCAAGACCACAAAGTCACAAGAATGCTAAAGAAATTTGCGTGTAATAAAAGAATCTGAAAAAAGCCTACTGAGGCGCAAAAATTCTGAAGAAATTTGGAGATATTTGTAAATCTGCTGAAAAGGCCGAGAAGCTGAAGGTATTTGAGATATTTGAAGAAAAGGAAGAAAGATCGCGGAAGCGCCAGAATGCTGGATAAATTTTGAGATATTTAAAGAAACTGAAGACTACTGAAACAGAAATCTGCTGAAAATATTTTTTTTAATGGGTACCACCCTAGTAAGACTGTACCGTCATAAAAACGCAAGGGGTTACACGGTGTGGAGAAATTAGGGACAGGAACATTAGTCATGAAGAGAAAGAGAAAAAGTGTAATCAGTAGATCGCGATTGACATTACATTTAAATTTTTGCAGATTAAAGTTGGTTGGAAAACATGGAGCTGAAGCGAGAAGTGCGAGATAAGAATCTAAAAACTGGTAAAAGACCAACGAAACAAACAATTTTGATAATATTTGAAGAAACTGAAGAAAAAACAGAGATTCTCAGAAGAAATTTGGAGACATTCGAAGGAATTCGTTATAACCCCATTTTAGGAATTCGTTATAACCCCATTTACCGTATTTGATGCTTTATAAAACCCTACATTTTTTTTTAATTTCAAAAGGCTGAAAAATATTTATCGTCTCTCAGATAAGATGTTGAAGTTGATGTAACTCTTGCTAGGCTGTTATTTACACAGTCCCTGCAGCCCACCAGGATAGCAGTATTATTGTTGGTTGGTTGGTTTATGGCATATCAACCTCAGTCGGTCATTTCATGCCAACAAAATTTTTGAAATAGATTCATAGCAATAGTTTGGTAAAAAAAAGGTGTGTATGTATACATATATATTTCAACCATTTTTCAATTACTCATGTTTTTTAGTACAATCCAACTTCTTTTATAAAATTTACACTCTTGGGTGGTTTTATTTTCGTAAAAAAGTTTTTTTTTTTTAAATTACTCACTTTATTTGGTTTGGTTTGTTTTACGGCATATCAACCTCAATGGGTCATTTAATGCCGACAACTTTTTCCTGGTAATATTTTTGTTTTGTCAAAAATCTATTTCTTGTAATATATTTTTCCACAAAACATAACATGGTAACATAATTTCAAAAAATGTATTGCTGGTAATATTTTTTTCAAAAAATGGTAATAGTTTTTCTTCTTCAAAAATTTATTCCTGGTAATAATTTTTTTACAAAGTATTTCTGGTATTAAAACCTAGTTTTACACTTTCATAATGCTTTTTACCTCAGTTTCGGGGTTAACTATTTGCCCATAGCTGGGATCCTAACAGGTGCTACCACCCTGGGTCAGGGTGAACCTGGGAACACCAGCAATTAAGAGGTGGTTTGACGCTCCTCAAAGCCTCCTGATCAGAGGCCTGGCTGTTGGACGTAGTTTATCGTCTTACCCTGGACGGGAATGTAGTTTATCGCCAGCAGTATTATTATTAAAAACGTTACTCTTACTATCCGCCCTGTTGCATGTTTTACTTTTTTCTCTACTCTAGGTACTTATTTCTATGCCATTCAATATCCAGTCGCAAATTCACTAAAGATGTCATAAAAAGCCATACACGCAACTATAGTGATTACATCAAAGTAAAAAGATATATGACATGAAATAAAACTCCAATAGCGCCTTTGTGGATAAAATTAATGTGAATGCAATCGTCATAAATGAATGCAGAAAGCTGTCCCCTAAAGAATATAAAATAAAACATAAAAGAGTAGGAACGGTGATAGCCTGGGATCTATGCAAATCATCTTTGTTCGATTATTTAAAAAACAAATCTTACTAACATAAACAGTGGCTATCATAGAAAACAACGAATAATTTAAAGTAGGGTTTTAATATCGATACAGACCACTATATCTAAAGGAATAGATTAAATCTGATAGATGTAAACAAGGTTTATCCTGGGTAAGACAATAAACTACATCCAGCAGCAAGGCCTCTGATCAGGAGGTTTTGAGAAGCGTGAAACCACTTCTTAATTGCTGGTGTTCTCAGGTTCACACTGACCCGGGATGGTAACACCTGTTAGGGTCCCAGCTATGGGCCAATAGTTAACCCCACAAAACATGGGTCAAAACATTATGAAAGTGGAAAAATAGGTTTTAGTACAAGCAATACATTTTGTAAAAAAATGAATTTTTGAAGGAAAAAAAATTACCAGCTGTACATTTTTACCAGCAATATATTTTTGTAAAAGATATTACCAGCAATATATTTTTGATAAAATAATATTACCAGCAATATATTTTTGATAAAAAAAATATTTCCAGCAATATATTTTTGGAAAAAAAAATATTTCCAGCAATATATTTTTGGAAAAAAAAATATTTCCAGCAATATATTTTTGGAAAAAAAAATATTTCCCGCAATATATTTTGGGAATAAAATATTTCCAGCAATATATTTTTTGGAAAAATAATATTTCCAGCAATATAATTTTGGAAAAAAAAATATTTCCAGCAATATAATTTTGGAAAAAAAAATATTTCCAGCAATATATTTTTGGAAAAAAAAATATTTCCAACAATATATTTTTGGAAAAAAAAATATTTCCAGCAATATATTTTTGGAAAAAAAAATATTTCCAGCAATATATTTTTTGGAAAAATAATATTTCCAGCAACATATTTTTGAAAAAAAAATATTTCCAGCAATATATTTTTTGAAAAAAATATTACCAGCAATAAAAATCTTGGCATTAAATAACCCATTGAGGTTGATATGTCGTAAAACAAAACAAAAACAAAAACAAAAAAAACACAACGTAAAGACGGTAAAGGAGGATATGATAGACCATACGTTTGGCTTTGCTAGAGGACTAGAAAAGAAAGATGAAATTAAAAAAAACAGGATCTTGCATGGGAGAAATGAAAAAATGCTGTTGGTGCCCAAATACGACCGCACCTATACGAGAATGTTACTGTTTCATTTAACTATGTAATCATTAAAGGAAAGAAAGTCTTAATTTTTTTAGTAAAAACTTAAGCTCTATATCCGGAATACATAAACAGTCAGTAATTAGAATATTGACCGTATTAAATTCATCATTTATTGCAACAAACTAAAAACCTACGATATGACCAATGACACAACAAAAAATCAAAACTTCAATAGTCTAATGTCTATGAATTCACTTATTTACTTGTAAAATGTTTCCTTAATAATAATATTTCTAATACAAGATACGTTGGTTTCACAAAGACTACATTATAGCGTCGTTTAACATAATATTTGTCTGTTAATAACGTCATTAAATTACATATCACACACCAAGACACAACAAGAAATACAATAAATGTTATAATGCAAACTACTATATCACATAAACAATACAAAATACTATATCACATAAAATATAAAAAAACGATTACAAATATTCGACGCATTAAACATAAAAAGCAAACAACCTAAGATCAATAAAAGGATATCAAATTAAGGAATATGCATAGTAAATATATTTTTTTAAAATGTCGACATGAATGTCATGTAAAGACGTGGAAAAACGATATTTGAAAATAAAGAAACCGACTTAGCGAAAATATGCCTCCAAATCTTCAATAATATTTAGCAATAAAGTAAAATAATTAAGCATTGGTCAATTTATATTTAAATATATTTATATTCCATCTTAGGTATGACGATAAACGACATGCGGCAGCAAGGCCACTGATCGGGAGATTGGAAATTTTGAGAAGCGGTGAACCACTTAATTACTGTTGTTCCCAGGTCCACCCTGACTCGGGACGGTAGCACCCGTTAGTATAAACTCCAGACTGGGGTCAAACATTATGAAAGTATAAACTCTAGACTGGGCTCACACACTATGAAAGTATGAACTCCAGACTGGAGTCAAACACTATGGAAGTATAAACTCCAGACTGGGGTCAAAAACTATGAAAGTATAAACTACAGACTGGAGTCAAACACTATGAAAGTATAAACTACACACTGGAGTCAAACATTATGAAAGTATAAACTACAGACTAGGGTCCAACAATATGAAAGTATAAACTCCAGACTTGGGTCAAACACTATGAAAGTATAAAAATACTGTTTTATAGTAAAAACACCAGCAATACATTTTTAGTAAAATAATATCAGCAATATGATTTTGTAAAAAAATTACCAATGCTCGCAAGTAAATTAAATTTCGGCATTAAATGACCCATAAAGAGTTGATATGCCATTAAACAAACAAACAAACAAGCAAAAAGACAATCCTATTTATATAAACTGAGATGATAAATAGTTATTTGTCCTATAGTTGTCACTTACGTGCTAATATCCTTGGGAAAGGTATGAATCCTCTTCTTCTTTCCACCAGCTATGGTTAAATAGCAGGACAGACCGGGTTCTATAGCCTTGGATGGCAACTGGTCTACCTCAGAAAGATAGGGCAACCTACTGCGGGAAAATACCTCGTCAGTTATGTATCGAAAGATACATGATCGCCTAAACGTGTATAACGCATGGCACATGACTGAAGTAAAAAAGACTATTCGCAGAGTATCTTTCTGCTATTATAGGCATTACTATATCATTGATATACCAACACCTTAATGCAACGGGCGGCCGAGAAAGCTGAAAGAAAGAAATGACAAACAGGAATTATTCTCAAAGAGGTTCTTATATCTATAAGGCTATGTCCACATTCACATAAATACAGTAGTAAATACAGTAGTTGGAGATTCGTTTCCAGCTGTGCTGGTCAAAGTCTCTGCCCCCGGGCAGAGAGGGTCCCCAGACGAGGCTATGTCGAAGGGCAGAGTCTCGTTTCGGGAAACAGCTGCCCGACCCCGTTTTATACGGGGTCTACGGGGAAGTTTTGACAAAGGGCTCGGATACCCCACATTACGTTCGGCCTTGTGCCACATCTGACCACGTGAGGCGGTTGGTAAATATCCTGCCGTTGGATATTCGCCTCCAGCTGTGCTGGTCAAACTCTCTGCCTCTGGGCAAAGAGGGTCCCCAGACGAGGCTATGTCTCGAAAAACAGCTACCCGGGGAATTTTTGGATGAACCTACAGGCTCGGATATCCCACATTAAATTCGGCCTTGTGCCACATCTGACCGCGTGGGGCGGTTGGTAGATATCCTGCAGGAGATTTATTGTGGAATTCACTTGACTCACTTCTAGCAATTGACTACTTCTTCTACGCAATCTTATATTTTGTTGTTCTTGTCCTAAATATTACCATTCATTATCAACCTTCGTGTGATTATTCTATTCAGTAACCTTCCCGAGGTTACAACATGTCATACAAGAAATTATATACAAATAAATTTATAACTGTCGATATTTGCTCCACTCACAGAAAGCATAACATATATATGCAACAAGCAGTGTGAAAGGGCGAGAAACAAGAGGGTCTTACTTGTAATATTGCCCGAAGGGAAAACGTCCAGGCCGGTAGTATCTTCTATGCCCTTTGTGGTACCATGTGGGCTTCTCTATGCTCCCTACTGCTGCGTGCTTGTGACGTCTAGCGCCTTAGTGGTCTATCACCAGCAACTGGCGTGGGTATACGTGTTTTGCCTCTACGCGTGCTAAATAGCAACTGAGATTTTGTCACCTGAGAAAATCATGGCACTTATAAGCTATTACGTGAACCTTGTTATTTAATCTTAATCAAAGTTAGATAATTGCCCTTCACATTCCAAGTATAAGTTCATCAGAACCGCTATCATAAAATTTAATCTCGTGGTAGAGTTTCTGTAGTCACTTTATCCAGTTCAATCACATTAGACACACAGTAAGTTATCTTGATTAATATTTATTTATGTTTATGACGCTGTAAAAAGCAATTGTTTGTTAAATACCATAAAATTTGTTAAAATTTGAGAGAGAGATAGAGAGAGGAGGGAGGAAATAAACGGGAGGTAATAAAATAACACTGTCTCAGAAACAACGGGAGAACAACTTTAGGAACAAAATTCCCACGGGAGGGACTTTACAAGACACCGAGTCTCGCCAACTGACAATTACTCACTACTGTCTCCAGGTTTTCCCGTCGCTTGTATTGACAGGAGGCAGTTGAGGGAAACCTGGATATAGACAAGTTGTAGAGAGGCCTGTATCTGAACATGCCAAGCTGTTCTGCTGCTAACGGAGGAAATCTGGATGTGACTCGTTTTAGACATATCTGCACGCGACCCGGGGTCTCTTTTTCGTCTGTACTGACGGGCGTTGGCCACATGGTTTACATCTTTCGTTCATGTTACTCTTAGCATTTGCCAACAGAACCACGTCTCTGTCGAGTAAATGTTTATGGGGAATGTACGTGTTCTCCTTAGATGGCTTTCCAAATTTTCTTGAGACATAGCTAAACATGGTACATTGTGCCCTTTTTTTGTTATATTTCTGGTGCTTTGATGGAGATGTGATTTTTTATAAAGATTATAATCCGAAATTGTCGACTTCATGAGCAAGGTTTACAGAAGACCAATTATTAAAAACTATTGTTCGGATTTATGCACAGTCAATGCGCCTATATACACCCCACAAATATTCGTCATTTTTTAAAATCGTATTAATGCATTTATGAAATTCAGCTAGTAAGATATTCATTAACATCTTTGAATCCTTAGGGATTCAAATTTATCAACAAAGATCAACAAAACACAATCTGATTGAACAGTTATTAAATATAAACTTCTTTATTAATCTTCATTCAGCAGAAGTTATTTGACAAGCTTAGCTTAGCGTAACGTTATGTTAACAGCGTTTGATAAGAATACGGGACTAACTTTTTCATACATACATAGAAGAGAATGAAATCAAGTATGGCTGATCATTTATGGAGGCTTTATCCATACAGGACCAGCCATGCCTGATTTTTGGTAATCACCAACCTTTGTGGAATGAAGTAAAATTCTAGACAGAGAAGAACACTAGAAAGTTAGAGGTCTGAAAGAATCAACCCATATGCTAACCTATGAGGATCTCCTTAGTAGGCCTAGCATTGAAATGAATACAATATGGGAGCTGTTAATGGATAAAGGAAGAGAGATGACAGCAAGGTTTTAACAGCAGCAGTAATAAGAAAAGAAAATCCCCGGTGAATACAATCAACAGTAACAAGTAGTAGCAACCTCAGCTGTAGGCAGATTTGGTTTAAGGCTCCAAGTTTTTCACTCATGAATGTACAAGTTTAAAGTTTAGTTTCAAGGATTTTCTTCGAAAGTTCGATCTTTTCATCAGGATGTGATGACTCTCTCTTCTGGATCATTGATCAGGCATTTATATAATTTCCTGCCATCCAGTTGTCCTATTTTAGTATATCATAAGTTCAGCTGGACTCACTTGCTGCTTATGTCGGTCGGCGCAATTCCCGACATTCTTTGACGCACTTGGTGGCTATGAAGTTATCTACTGAGGCACTAAGCTTTTTTTTTTTTTGACATTCTGAGGTGACACCGAGTAAAAAGCTTATTTTAGTATCTCTCACGGTGAACTCAGTTCACACTGCGGTCACCACATATCAAATTCTCCTAGGTCAAATGTTCTTAAAGGACTTTAAATTTGAATCACACACACACGCAGTACCTATGTTGGTTGTTTTTAAAGAAACATATAAAAGAGAGATTGCTACCCAAATGCACAATTATATATATATATATATATATATATATATATATATATATATATATATATATATATATATATATATGCATGTCTGTGTGTATGAGAGATTATTTGTGTGCGTGTATAGTATTCAGATATGAATAAATGCATCTGCAAATAAAATATTAATAAAAGTGGTGACAAGAAAATCTTTTATGCCAAAGAGTTCGCTTCCTCGAGGACTTTAATTTTCCGCACAGATAAAATCTTTACGGTTCCTGCACAGCCACACTTAATATCTATAGAGGGAATCCCTGAAGATTTATACACATATTTTTAATAGCAAGTATGCTCATCGTTCACGAAACGCTTTGATCATAAAGGAAGAGTATTAGAATTCATTTTAGAAAGAAAAACCATTCCAAGTTTGCGACTAAAGGACACTTTATTTGAAGCGTTGAAGTTATTCAGAAAAAGGAGCTTTAGAAAATTATTTTGATTTCATTTATTATTAAATTATTAATTTTTGTCTCTTTTGTCATCTTTCCTTAAACCTTTTCTGAACACATGAAAAATGAAATAAAATCTTAACCGCAGCACCTTTGTTGGTTGTTTTTAAAGAAATATATATAAAAGAGAGATTGCTGCCCAAGTGCACAATTATATATATATATATATATATATATATATATATATATATATATATATATATATATATATAGAAGAAATATAATCTTAAAGTGTGCTATATTTATGGGTTAAAGTGCTCAATATCAGAGATAGAGCGTGTGTAAATATGAAAGTGAACATAGAAGTCAACACTTAAAGGCGACAGTCTGTTTCAAGCTAGTGCAATCGTCAGGCCTGACACCCCCCTAATATGAGGTAATTTTTTTTTCGTTGTGTGATTTATATGCTCTGTTATAAAAAATACATTGAGCTCTATTTGTGAATCAGTTTTAATATTTCATATGACTAGGATCTACTTGGATTTTATACCAACGAATTTATTAACAGTACTATATATATATATATATATATATATATATATATATATATATATATATATATGACACATGTCAACAATTATAGGCTACCAAGAGAGAACAAAAGTCAGTACGTAGGAATGTTGCCCAACTGTTCGTTAAAAGTGACTCACCTGATTTTTTTGATTTTTTCGCCCGTTGTTTTTGGGGTCAAACTAATTTTTAATCTTACTAATATAATGACCCCTTCACGACCACCTAGTAAAAAAGTTTACTCACCCTAAGGTATTCTATTGATAATTATAATTTTGGATATAAATGAGATTTAGGGGAAAAAAAAATGCCTCACTTATTTCCTGCAATTAGTAATCAATAGAAACATAACCGAACAGCTTTAAATAAAGAATAATAGAGGTTTAATTTATTTATAATAGGTAATATAGTTCGAAATATTTAATAATCTATGGGTCCTCCTTTATTTTGAATAACCTTTTCAACCCTTTTTGGCATTGACTTGATTAGGTTCTGGCAAATCTCATCTCCAAGCATTGAATTCCATTCGGATATGAAATTCACAATCAAATCCTCTTTGTTGCTCAACTGCTTTCTCGAGAGCCTGTACTTTATAATGCTCCATAAGTTTTCTATGAGGTTGAGGTCAGGTGATTGGGGCGGCCATGTCATAATACTCATCTGCTTCTCATCAAAGTATTCCTTCATTAATTTTTATTTGTGACAGGGAGCATTATCCTGCATAAAAATGAGCTTGGTGGGGTCGATTTGCACCCTCTCAGCAGAAGGGAGCAGACAAAACTCTAAAATTCTCTTGTACTGCTCGCTCCTGAGGGTCTTTTCAATAGGTTTTAAGAAACCAGTTCCATGAAAAGAAAAGCATCCCCAGAACATTATACTGAACGGATGCTTGACAGTACTTACTGCTAAATTCAAAGAGCTTTCAAAGCTTCTTCTTCGGATTTTAGATCGCTTATCCTTTGAATTTAGCTTAACTTTCGTTTCATCGGAGAAGAGAACATTTAGTAAAAAAAATCAGGTGAGTCATTTTTATCGAACAGCACTGTATGTCTTTAATCATTAGTCCAAACTTGATTGAGTGGTATTTGGTTGGTTACTAATTCCAGATTTTGAATGCCATTTTTCGGCATTATAATAATAGGTAGGAAAAGTGGAAAGAATCCACTAGTAGAAAAAGTCGTTATAAACAACATAACAAAAATCATGTTTATTGATTGGTCCCATGATCTTGGAAATTGTCTGGGCGCCATACTGGTTTTTTCATAGAATCTCCAGGGCAAGGGATTTAATTGGCTGTGATTATTTTGGTTTCTTGCAACATAAGACACGCACTATTGGTTCACCTGGTGCCAACAGATAGAAAAGAATTCTTGGTTTGCCTACAGGTATTCTTTTCCTACCGAAAAAAATCTCCATTCATAACTATTTTATTTAACAAGCTTGATTGTTATCTATCTATCTATCTATCTATCTATCTATCTCAGTCCTTTTTATATCTATCTATCTATCTATCTATCTATCTATCTATCTATCTATCTATCTATCTATCTCAGTCCGTTTTATATCTATCTATCTATCTATCTATCTATCTATCTATCTATCTATCTATCTATCTATCTATCTCAGTCCTTTTTATATCTTTCTATCTATCTATCTATCTATCTATCTATCTATCTATCTATCTATCTCAGTCCTTTTTATATCTATCTATCTATCTATCTATCTATCTATCTATCTATCTATCTATCTATCTATCTATCTATCTATCTCAGTCCTTTTTATATCTATCTATCTATCTATCTATCTATCTATCTATCTATCTATCTATCTATCTATCTATCTATCTATCTAGACAGACAGACAGACAGACAGACAGACAGACAGACAGACAGAGGGACAGAGTGTACATCTTCAACATGAGGAAGACAAAGTATCCATCTTGAAAATTAATTTTTGAATTCTGGGTGTTTGCTAATTCCTGGTATTATAATCAGTTCGTTTTAAGTGTTCAATTATCGAAACGATAGATAGATAGATAGATAGATAGATAGATAGATAGCGAACAGTGTATTTGCATCCTTTTAAAATCTTTTCCCTTTACGTGATAAGCTCTTTCTTTCTTTCTTTCTTTCTTTCTTTGTCTCTGTTGTCAATATATTTGTTGTCAGTTTACTGGTGTGAAACTCCCCTTCTGGGTATAAGAAGGCTTTTGATCTAGCTTTTGTTGTGTCAATGTCACGCGAAAAGAAAAAGAAATTCTTTTGTCGATTGTATGGATTTCTCTTTATTCTTTGTCGATGAAGATTCCATAGCCTGCGGGTCTGTGAATATCCGATGAAAAGATCGCTGGACTTTCTCCAAGTTCCTACCCATGCTCGTTAGTGCTATTGAAGACAGTGCGTCTCCAAGTGTCCGTGGAAGCATTCATGGAGTCTGTCTTTGATTTGATTCTTTTAATAAATGATGGATGAGTTCTATCAAGAGATCGAATCCAGATTAAAAGTTGTGTTTGATTGGGACACGTGATTGTCATATTTGTTCACATGAAGATAGAAAGAGATACACGGAGATAGATGGAGAGATAGATAGATTGAAAGAAAGACATACAGATAGATAGATACATAGAGGAAAAGCGATACATATGAAGACATTGAGATAAATAGATAGATAGATATGAACAAACGGAGATAGATAAATTGATAGATATGAAGATACTGTGATAGATAGACAGACAGACAGCGAGACAGACAGATAGATAGATAGATATATAGATAGATAGATAGATAGATAGATAGATAGATAGATAGATTAACAGACTGAAATAGAGGGATAGATAGATACATATATGAAAAACTGAAATAGATAGATAGATAGATAGATGAACAGACTGAAATAGATAGATAGATAGATGAACAGACTGAAATAGATAGATAGATAGATAGATAGATAGATAGATAGATAGATTAACAGACTGAAATAGAGGGATAGATAGATACATATATGAAAAACTGAAATAGATAGATAGATAGATAGATGAACAGACTGAAATAGATAGATAGATAGATAGATAGATAGATTAACAGACTGAAATAGAGGGACAGATAGATACAGAGATGAAAAACTGAAATAGATAGATAGATAGATAGATAGATAGATAGATAGATAATGAACACACTGAACTAAAGCGTTCATTTGCCTGTTATAAATGCGGTTAGTGTCTAAATAGACGCACTCGAAACGTCGAGTGTCTGTTTTAACAATCCTGATATAATTTGAACTCATTATGAATTGGTTGTGAGCAACTTGACAGCAAGTATTCATTGTCATTTACTTGAATAGATTGGAAGAGATCGAATGCTTTTAATAGGTTGGATAGTGATCGATTGCTTTTAAAATCAATGCACATCTTTTATCAGAAAATGTCTCCTACGTCGCCATTTTTTTTCATTTCCTTTTTTGAAGTTGAGTGTTTTAGGAGGAATGTCCATTAAATGTCATCTTTTATTTGCATTATTTTCGAGCAGAAGAAACATAAAAATTTAATGAAGTATATTTAGTCCAGTACAAGTCTATAATTGTAGTGCAACTCATTGGATATGAACCATTAAAACGAATGGAGTGGCAAAGCAGCCATCACTCTTTGATGAATGTTATATATATTGTGTTGCATATATTACGTGAGTGCAAGCGTTTCCAGCAAAGATCCGGTTTTCAATGATTTATTCAGACTTTAGTTTTCAATACATACATATATATATATATATATATATATATATATATATATATATATATATATATATATGCATGTCTGTGTATGAGTGTTTAGGTCTGTGTGTATAGTATTCAGATATAGATAAATGCATCTGCAAATAAAATATTAATAAAAGTGGTGACAAGAAAATCTTTTATGCCAAAGAGTTCGCTTCCTCGAGGACTTTAATTTTCCGCACAGATAAAATCTTTACGGTCCCTGCACAGCCACACTTAAAATCTATAGAGGGAATCCCTGAAGATTTATACACATATTTTTAATAGCAAGTATGCTCATCGTTCACGAAACGCTTTGATCATAAAGGAAGAGTATTAGAATTCATTTTAGAAAGAAAAACCATTCCAAGTTTGCGACTAAAGGACACTTTATTTGAAGCGTTGAAGTTATTCAGAAAAAGGAGCTTTAGAAAATTATTTTGATTTCATTTATTATTAAATTATTAATTTTTGTCTCTTTTGTCATCTTTCCTTAAACCTTTTCTGCCATCCATTTACATAAGTTCGTTAGGTAAGTTAATCGCTGATTTACTTTCTCCATTTGTTCCTGTGAGTGTCAAATTTTCCAAGTCCTCTTTCTTTATTATGTGCCCTAGAAATTTTAATTGTTTCTTTCTGATGTTAAGTATAATTACCTTCACTCCCATTTTCTCTAAAACTTCCTTGTTACTCACATGTCCAGTCCATGGTATTCTCAGCATCCTTCTGTAGAACCATATTTCTGTTGCCTCAAGTCTCTTCTTCATCTGTGAGGAGATTGTCCAGCATAGTGTAGCAACGAAAAGAGCTCACTTTAACATTTCCCCACCAAAACTGGCCTCGGCGGAAAGATGATTAAAATGACTGTACATTAGAACCCATTTTACTGTCATTCCTTGGCATATGAAGACACTGTTGTCAGTTATATATTAGCTACAATTATTAGAATCCATGATTGACAACTCGTTTCAAGCAGTCAGTGTTTGCTTACGGTGTCATCGTTTCCAATTATTTGCTGAGTGAAACATTAGAACGCATGTTTTGCAGAACGTTCCTTTACCTATGGAGTCAACATTGTCAGTTATTTGCCTGTCACTACCAGGAGAATACGTTCCGAACCGCCATTGCTTGATTATGGAGATGCTGTTGTCAGTTCATTGCTGTATACAACCATTAGAATACATTGTTATATTCCAAAGTAAATAAGGCAAACCCATTGTTATATTCCAATATAAACCATGAAAACCCATTGTTATATTCCAGTGTAAACCATGAAAACCCATTGTTATATTCCTATGTAAACCATTAGAACCCATGGTTATATTCCAATGTAAACCATGAAAACCGATTGTTATATTCAAATGTAAACCATTAGAAATCATATTTATATTCCAATGTAAAACCATTAGAACCCATGGTTATATTCCAATGTAAACCATTAGAATCCATGGTTATATTCCAATGTAAACCATTAGAACCCATGGTTATATTCCAATGTAAACCATTAGAATCCATGGTTATATTCCAATGTAAACCATTAGAATCCATGGTTATATTCCAATGTAAACCATTAGAATCCATGGTTATATTCCAATGTAAACCATTAAAACCTTTGGTTATATTCCAATGTAAACCATGAAAACCGATTGTTATATTCAAATGTAAACCATTAGAACCCATGGTTATATTCCAGTGTAAACCATTAGAACCCATGGTTATATTCCAATGTAAACCATTAGAATCCATGGTTATATTCAAATGTAAACCATTAGAACCCATGGTTATATTCCAATGTAAACCATTAGAATTCATGGTTATATTCCAATGTAAACCATGAAAACCCATTGTTATATTCCAATGTAAACCATTAGAACCCATTGTTATATTCCAGTGTAAACCATTAGAACCCATGGTTATATACCTATGTAAACCATTAAAATCTATGGTTATATTCCAATGTAAACCATGAAAACCCATTGTTATATTCCAATGTAAACCATTAGAATCCATGGTTGATAACATATTTTATAGATATGAATGTATTTGTTGATAGTCAAAACAACATTTTTTGACTGTTTTGTCTATTTTAAAAACGAAAGGAAAAACAAACCGAAAGTTATGTTTTACTATTTTAGTAATATTTGCCAAAATATATTAATAATTTGTCGCCTTAAGCATTTCTCCTTAAGCAAAAGGCAGTAAAGCTACTTTTGGGCGTGTAGTACTGGGAGTGAATGAAAATGAGAAAATTAGTGAGGAGATAGGACAATAAAAGGACAAGATTTAGAAAGACAGAAGATGGCGATTGATGTTACAGGAAATCAAGAAACCGGAAGAGAGTTCCACAGGTGAGAAGTGCGTGAAACGAAACTATGATAATAGAACAGACGGTTGCATCTAGCTAAATCAACTGTAAAACGATGAAACCTAATTGCCAATCTAGTAGTATGCTATTAATGTCATGACATTGAGATAAAAAGGAGGAGAGCTCATCTGAACAATTGCCATGAAACTATTTATAGGAAAGACATAGGAAGTCATGGTATGGTGGTGGGAAAGTAACTGAAGTCGAGATGCCAGGTCAGGACCGATTACATTACAGACCCTTTTTAGAATTTTGTCGAGAGTCTTCAGATATATACCCGGAGTACCAGACCAGATATGACAACAATATTCAACAATATGGCCAAAATATTCAATATGGCAACAATATTCAATGTACAAACAAATGATAGATTTATAAATGTGTAAACTTGATTTTGATCAGAAAAATTGCCTGGCACAACACAGGGAAATAACTTTCCTAGTAGCAATCCATTACTCCATCGTATCTGCTGTCATATAAAGCGGCCAAAGAAGAAAAGAGTTGAGAATTATTACATTGTGACTACACCTCTAGCTTGCTTTTTATATACCGTAATGTTTTCAGCTATAGCTAGGGTGATATTGTAATGTTTCGTTATTCACGGATAACTTGATTTAAACATTATATTCTTAAATATATTAAAAACCTTTCCCCGATAATGCTTTGCTGAAATGGAGGTGCCTCTAAGATGAACATGCCTATTTCATGTCATCAAATACGTTTGTATTGTTTGGCACGTAATTAGTAATGTAGTGAAAATTAATTAACAATC
>OZ038489.1:4554917-4602417 GCA_964036315.1 Acanthosepion esculentum
TTCATTCTTATCTATCTATCTATCTATCTATCTATCTATCTATCTATCTATCTATCTATCTATCTATCTATCTATCTATCTATCTTAGTGTATTCATTATCTATCTATCTATCTATCTATCTCTCTATATATATGTGTGTGTGTGTGTGTGTGTAGTTTCTCATATCTATCTATCTATCTATCTATCTATCTATCTATGTGTGTGCGCGTGTGTGTGACAGAGTTTAAAAGTGTTTACACGGCTTTGTAAACGATGAATTATTTGTTCACCGTCCAATCACACACTCTGACACAGAAACAATGTTTCTAGTTAACAGACTCTGCTACTTTTGATTGATGCTACCCAACTTAACGGCGACATTTTCACTTATGGTCATAATGTCTGATTGCTTCGAATGTTTTTTCCCTTTTTGCCAGCGATCACTCGCTAGCTTCTCACCTTGAACACGAAGGACCTGGCCACTTTGAAGAAACCGGCTTCCTCCGAACCATTATATTGTATTTCATGTCTCTGGCTTTTAATCCTTCACACAGCAACGCTACTTCACTGATTGGGCATCAAAGACGACGACAGATCCCCCTCTTTATGGTGGACAGTAATGGTTAGCTCGTTTCTAGAGGTAAGCAGAGGTACAGATGATTACTCAAATATTTTTCTCCAGAGATGATGGCAATTCACAGATGTTAAAGAAAAAGAATGTACAGACAAACCTCTCATCTACGGACCCTCCCCCACCAACGGGATTCGGATACAACGAATAAAATCTGCAGGCAAATTAAAAAAAAATGTTATGCAGGAAAAAAAATCTTCCAAATCATCAGCGATGTATTTCAAAATTCGCGGACTTGGCAGCAGTGGCGGCCCTTTCAATTGTAAGCAAAAACGAGTGTACAGTATATAAAGTACGATACATTAGCGTGTGCGTGAGAAAGTAGCTGTGAGAAATTTATTATTTTTGTTATTTTGATTAATATCTCTATTAAGTATATATTTAGTTATGCCATATATACATGTTTATAGTATTTAAATTATGATCATAATTACTGGTAGTTACTATAGTGGTTTTATAACTCATAAATAATTCTTCCCATCTGTGGACAATCAGCTTTAACGGACCCCCCATCGTCCCCTATTAGTCCTTTGTATTCGTATTTATTGAATCTTTTAAATTGTTTCCTTTACTGCGCGCTATGACAAATAAAGGCGCTTAGTTGTTTTGCCGGAAGTGTCTCATGCATTAAGCGTAACTGAGTTACGAAATATATACCCCAAGTATTGAGCATACAGTTCTGGTTGTAAAATCCTATTTACAAGATTAGATGATAAAAGATAAAAAAGGGTTACATTACTAACAGCACGTCAGCAATTCGTGTGTCACGCTTGGACAACGAAACATTAACATTAAATATTTGACTTGGTTAACGAAAACCTGTTTCCAGCTCTTGTTGTCAGTAAGTCGTTCGTTTATTCAGGAGACTACATGGGTCTATCGGTCTAGACCAGTGGTTCCTAAATAATTTTGGGCCATGCCCTACTTTGCTAAAATTCTTGTGCACCCTGTAATATTTAATACTTACATGTATGCTAGTTACACATGTACGTACATGCACACAAAATGTTTTTACATATGCATAATGTATATGCATCGTGTGTATTAACACGCATTAACATTACCACTGTCGCTCAAGCTCACTTGAAAACGATTCACTGCTAATAACTCATTCTCGAATTGGCTCCTTATTCTGTTGGTATAGTAATCCGAAGGGTGCACATCCTAGGCATGCCTCACCAAAATATTACCATGTCCCACCGGTGGGGCATGCGCCTCACATTGGAAATCATTGGACTAGCCTTTAACCCATTACCTGCTATAAGCCCCATTTGGGGGTCTGTTAAAATTAAACTCACTACATGTTATTCCTTGTATTTACATTGAATTGCTTGCATACATTGCATTTGCAGAGGTATATTTTACAACACTTAGCCTTTAAAGTTTTTATTATTAGCCGTAAGAAGACACTTTCTGTCGTAATTTTACATTTCACAAGTAGAAAAATAATGACTATTTTGAAAAGTATTTTTTTTATTATTTCTAATCAATATTATTTGTTGATGTTTCATACACATATATATTTGATGTTCTAGTTTCTATAAAAACGACAATGGTAACTACTGAAATTAAACATAAGGAATAAATAAACTCTTAAGAAAACCTGCCTGGGCCCAAAATGCGCGTTAAAAAATTTGGGACTTAATGAGTTAAGCAGAGACTTGTGCCAAGTAGAACTCTCTCTCAAATGGTCTGAGTCGGTTCGACGAGAGTTCGCAAGAAACCATTAGTATGACTAGTCTGTCTTGACAAGTGTGATATACACTGATTATGTTACCAATCATTATTTATATCATGTTTCCAGGTAGTGATGTTTTTCGAGCAAAATAATACAATTGTTTATTATGTGAGAATGGCATAAAACTTATTTCAAGAACATTCAACTCATTTCCAAGTAGTTCATTGGCTCTCTGAACTTGCAAGACTTAACCTAGATCAAAGCATATTTGGGACATGGTGCGGACCATGTGGAAATTGAAAACAGAATAGGCGGCTCTAAGGGCAGTTTTATCCCCAAAAGCAAGATCCTACCAAATGAAAATATTAGCCTCATAAATCGAGTCATGTTTTTCAATAGCTTCGTTAGATCTCGACACTCATATGGATGTCATGCATCGAACCCGTTCAGAAATGTCTAAACTATCATATATATATATATATATATATATATATATATATATATATATATATATATATATATATATATGTACAACCATTTTCTCAGATCAATGATTAAAAAAATGTTTTCCAGTGAATGAACCCTGTAAGTTTTAAAGAAGACTATCCTTCGTCAGGTCTCGTAGACTGGCGCTACAGAATCGCAAAGGACTTTACTAAATAACAGAAACATCAAGACTTTCAACAGCGGCAAGAACTAAAATGGATGGCACATATAATCCGAAGAAAAATGATGACATAATCAATAAATTGAATTGCCACACTACACCCTTGTGCAAATTAATTGGAACAACCGATTTAGTTTCCTCTCTTTCACCCTACGGTCAATTTTAAACCCACTGTAGTGACCGGGTGTAACCGATTTCTATTTTTTCCTCACATTAGGTCAGTTTCAATGGTATGCAGTAATCTGAATCTATTTTGGAGGTGTATGATGAAATTTGTTTGGCCTTGGAAAATATTGCGTCATCCGCGATTACATCAGATTTTCGTTACGCCCAGACACTATTGTCTAAACTGTCGATTAGTTGTCCTACGGCCATTGACTGCGATGGACGTTACTCCAAGGAAGCGTACAGAAATTGTAACACTGCACGAACACACTGGCAAGCCTTACCAGTGAGCAAATCAAAGTACTAGACTGACACGGACACTCACCTGATTTCAATCCAATCGAGAATCTGTGGTCAATCTGCAAGGAACGACTTCGTGGAATGGATATACGAACTACTAATATGTGGACTGGGTTATTTTTCATTGGAAAAATAGGAAAAAAGGAAATAATAACGGAATTATTTGTTCTGTTTTAATTTGCACAAGGTTAGGAGGGAAACTCCCATCAGTACGAGATAAAGCGATAACATTTAGTGAACTTGGGAAACGTATTTTCATAAAAAACTGTTTTAATAGAAAAGGTTCATAAATTTCATCCGGCAGTAAGACTAATTCTTCTGTCAATGAATACCGAATGTTTGCACCGCTGCCATTACTAATTGCACCTATTTACGCTCGGCGTCCTGGATAAGACGTTAAATTACATCCGCGTCCTGGGTAAGAGGTTAAACTACATCCAGCAGCAAGGTCTCTGATCAGGAGGTTTTGAGGAGCGTGGAACCACCTCTAAATTGCTGGTCTTCCCAGGCCCACCCTGACGCAAGGTGGTAGCACCTGTTAGGGTCCCAGATATGGGCAAATAGTTAACTATTACTATTACCATACTTTTTTCAAAAAAGATTATTATTACCAGCAATACAATTTTGAAGGAAATGTGTTACCAGAAACAATTTTTTGACAAAACAAAATATTACCAGCAATAAAAAATTTTGTCGGCATTAAATAACCCATTGAGGTTGATATGCCATTAAACGAAAGAATACATATTCTATTCATACGAATCTATCCTAAAAATATTGTCGGCATTAAATAACCCATTGAGGTTGATATGCAGTAAAACAAAATAAACCAAACCAATCTAAACCAAAGAATACATATTCTATTCTTACGAATCTATCCTAAAAATGTTGTCGGCATTAAATAACCAATTGAGGTTGATATGCCGTCAAACAAAATAAACCAAACCAATCTAAACCAAAGAATATATATTCTATTCATACGAATCTATCCTAAAAATATTGTCGGCATTAAATAACCCATTGAGGTGTTGATATGCCGTAAAACAAAATAAACCAAACCAATCTAAATCAAAGAATACATATTCTATTCATACGAATCTATCCTAAAAATGTTGTCGGCATTAAATAACCCACTGAGGTTGATATGCCGTAAAACAAAATAAACCAAACCAATCTAAACCAAAGAATACATATTCTATTCATACGAATCTATCCTAAAAATATTGTCGGCATTAAATAACCCATTGAGGTTGATATGCCGTCAAACAAAATAAACCAAACCAATCTAAACCAAAGAATATATATTCTATTCATATGAATCTATCCTAAAAATGTTGTCAGTATTAAATAACCCATTGAGGTGTTGATATGCCGTAAAACAAAATAAACCAAACCAATCTAAATCAAAGAATACATATTCCATTCAAACGAATCTATCCTAAAAATATTGTTGGCATTAAATAACCCATTGAGGTTGATATGCCGTCAAACAAAATAAACCAAACCAATCTAAACCAAAGAATACATATTCTATTCATACGAATCTATCCTAAAAATGTTGTCGGCATTAAATAACCCATTTAGGTTAATATGCCGTAAAACAAAATAAACCAAACCAATCTAAACCTAATCTATGCCGTCAAACAAACTAAACCAAACCAATCTAAACCAAAGAATACCTAGTCTATTCATAAGAATCTATCCTAAAAATGTTGTCGGCATTAAATAACCCATTTAGGTTAATATGCCGTCAAACAAAATAAACCAAACCAAACTATTTTGCTCGTCCTGCTTCCCAATGGTGATTTTTGTTTTCAGCAAGATAACTGCTGAATCGCAAGAAACTCATCTGACCTCCAGCGATTCCCTTTATCCTCACGGTCGTAAGATTTGAAATCCATGATCGACTTTCCCGTTGATTTCGACGTAACGTATGATGACGCACAGGTTCAGTTTAAAACTTAACCGCTGGACGACCTATACAGAGGATTAGATTATGATAGCAAAGGCTTGTGAAGAACTAACCAGACTTTTCAGACGAACTGTTCACGGAGAAAGTGTCTCGAAATTTCCGAACAGTATTCTTCATGCGATACTATATATACTAAAACATATCCCTCCTCAAAAGGACATGTTTTGAATTCAGAGTTTTCCTTCTCCGAGTGTGGTTATTACCCAAAGCAAAAGATCCCATTCTCACTTGGTAATTAACCCATAGCTGGGGGAAGATGGATTAACGATTTTTCCAAAGGCACTTTCGCAATGTGAACGAAACCGAATCGACCGAAATTCGGCGTCGATAATCGCTAAGCTGCCCGAATTATATACTTCTTGAAAAGGAGAGGTAGCTCTGCTAATCCGCAGCTTCCGTTGCCTGGTAGATCCACTCCTCCTGTCTTTGGGGGAAAGATTGACTCTTCCAAATAGATGTCACAAACCATATAAGGGCTGCAACAAATGTAAAAAAAAAGAAGACCTCCTAAATCCTAGTTCCTGAAGCAAATCCATAATGTTTATGGATACAAAAAGGATTTTATACATAACAATTTATGAAATATACAGAGGTAAGTTTAACCACAACTTTAATGTCAATAATGCCACACTTAATAAAAAAGGAAATAAATTACTTAGAGGGAAAGTTCTTGAGAGTGCACCTATCGATTCTTCCTAAAATGTTAGCTTACTCCCTGGATTTTTTCAAATATCTCCTTTCTTAAAAGAAATACTTCTTTCCCAAGTCAACATAGAGGACTATAAATTTTTTTTATTTATTTTAAATTAAAAGAAAATGAATAACTCAAGACCTTTTATTATTTATAAATACATAAATAATTTATCAAATTAAAAGTAAAATAATAAATAATAATTACATTAAAAAATAAATATATGGAAACAAATTAAAAAAAATTCAACAACATTTACTCACATTCGTTTATTAAGCATTAAATTATATCACTTAGCGTGTTCCATAGTTTACCTTCATTTACACAACTTTAAGAATATTTTAGAGGGTTCTTAAATTTAAAAGTTTTGAAAACAACGATATTCTTTACTGTTGTTTATAAATACATGTTGCAAAATAAAATCCTTGCATTTACCTTGTCAAAGTCCTTCAGCGGAAAGTTTTACCTTTGTATTTATTCGTGGAAGGCACGATGGAGTAATGTACAGCGGCTCGGATTGAGGAATCGGAGAGCCGAGTTCGAATTCCATTCGAATCCATTATATTCCCTTACGTGCTAATACCCTTGGGGAAGGTATGAATCCTTTTCTTCTCTCCCCAGCTGTGGGTAAATAGTAGGGCAAACCGTGTTCTATAGCCTTGGATGGCAACTGGTCTACCGCAGAAAGAAGTGGTAACCTACTGTGGGGAAAAAATCTATCTCGTCAGTCATGTATCGAAAGATACATGATCGCCTAAGCGTGTATCACGCATGGGACATAACTTATATCTATATTTTATTTTAGGATATTAAATAAAAACATGAAAAACTTCGCTACACAAATGCGACTCCTGAAGTGATTGTAAATTACTAGCGATAATAAATATTATTTTGCTCTAGTCTGTATTGAGCCCTCTTTTAAATTAAATGTTACGAACGTTGGAATTTTATTCTATCCGTTCTTATCTTACCTATATATATATATATATATATATATATATATATATATATATATATATATATATATATATATATATATAAATATATAAGCAGCATATATTCATTCAAAGGGAGGTAACCAGAGATGGTAAATTGCAATATGGTGTTAAATGGTAGCAAACTTAAATGCATTTAAAAACATTGCTACTAAACTCATAATAAATTTTGTTTAGTGTTGCTTTTGATATATGAAAATACAGGGTGCGACAGATAAATTGGTTAAAACAGCATTGGCTTCAACCACGGCTTTCAGACGACTTCGGAATCTCTTGCAACTCTTCTGGACTGTCTCCTTGTTTTAGTTGGTGAATGCTGCCATAATCCTTGCCTTCAGTTCACCTTTGGTGTTATAAGGAATTTTATTCTCTGGCTCAACTGCACGCATACATAATAATCAAGGGGAGTGCAGTCTGGGGAGTTAGGTGGCCGTATGTAAGGGGTGATGTGGTTGCAGAAGTTGTCTGACTGCCATGACTGGGTTCTCATTCTTGTGTTGCATGGTGCAGAGTCCTGTTGCCAGACATACGGTCTTCCAGCAGCCATGCTTTTAAACTAAGGCAGTAGTATCCCCTCAAGGGACTTGATGTAGGCCTCCGTGTTGAGTCTGAGACCCTCTCCAACAAATTCAAGATCCTTTTCTTATAACAACGATTGGAGTGATGTTTCCGAAATGGCGTACCTTCGTTTGTATTGGAGCTTCCGGCGAGAATTCCAAGCGAGTACAGCAAACCATTTCCAAATTTCTGGAGGATTGAATTCCATCGTGGTACACAACTGACCCTACTATACTGTGCATTCGATAAAATACAAATGAAACCATGCGCACGCGCGAAATTAAAAAATCTAAAATGGCGACAATTAAACCCCTCACACTCTGTATATAAAAAAAAATTCAAATTCTAGAGGCCTTCTATAAAAAAAGCAAGCAAGCAAGCAACACTGAACAAAATTTATTATTTATATATATATATATGTGTGTGTGTGTGTGTGTGTGTGTGTGTGTGTGTGTGTGTGTGTGTGTGTGATAAAATATAGTTTTACGGTATGATATATTTATGGATAAAATTGCTTAATATCTTGGATAGATTATATGTAAATATAAGGTTGGACACTGAGGTAAATATGGCGACAATCTTTATTCATATTTGAACGCAGTTTTCTAGCCATATGTGTTGGATGGTAGCTTGACTATTTTTGTATGCTGGTCAATTTGTTTTTATTATATTGGAATCTAATTAAATATGGGAAATTAAAAACAAAAACAAAAATACAACAAAAATATCATGGAAAATAAAGAAATTCGCACCAGCCTACAGCATTAACTCGAAAACAAATTACTAAAAGAACAGAACTTCTCTCAAAATACGGGCGCGAAAACAATTTGTTTCGGTGTTACTCAAAATTGAAAACTAAAAACGAATATCTTGTAAAAAATCACCAAAAAATTGCAAATGTATGTACTCTATGCAACGTAATGCATTAATGTAACAAAGCCAATACATTAAACAAATAAATAAAATATCCCTTAAAAATATAAATTTTAATAAAAATGAATGAAAATAATTAAATGAATTAAAAAAATTAATCCATTAAATAAACAAATAAAGTGTACGAATGTACACAAAACCACAACTAAATAAATTTATAATAATAATCAATAGCGAATAATTAATGAATCAATACAAATACACTACATAATCAATAATAAATAAATAATAATTAAAAATCTAACAATCCTATACAATAGCTGAAAAGTAATTATATCTTGGCCCATAATTATTTGTACAAAATAAACTTTTGAATAATTTAAAATATAACCGTTCCCAATGACAAAACAATAAAACGAAAATAACTGACCATGATACCCATAATACCCCATTGAACAGCATATATACATAGTCAAGCTACCAATCATTACACATGGCATGAAGATTACGTTCAAGTGTGAAAGAGACTGTCGCCTTTTAGTATCAGTCTCAGTTTCCGCCCAGATATATAAAGACGTCAAATTCGCTATCGAATCTTACCAAAATATAAATCTGTACCGTAGGTTTTTTTAAATATCTCCTTTCCTGAAAGAATTACTCTATTCCCAAGCTAACATAGAAAACTATAAAAACGTTAAAAAATTAAATACATAAGCTCTTGTTATTTAAAATATATAATGCATATATATCCTGGGTTTATTTGGGCAGCAATTTTTCAATAATGCAAGTTTAGTTAAGGACAAGCGAAAGTTCGTTCGGGATATATTTCCCTGCCTATTTTCCTATTTCCAGTACATGTAAATAGTGCAATGTATGGGTACTTTTGGCTTACGTAACCTATTATCAAAAGTTTTTTGTACTATATCGGTTTCATCATTATTAAATATTGCTTCGTCGCATCTTCTATTAAATTTGTTGTGCCGTTTTTTTCTTCACTGAAATATATTTTAGAATGTTTGTTTCTAAATTTGGTAACGTTTTATGGATACTGAGGTTATTGTTTATGCTTGTAGCATGTGTAATCGTTTTTTGTTTTTTTTTCAGTTTGTGTGATATAGTATTTTGGGTAACTGGTAAAGATTTATCGGATTTCTTGTGCTTTTTATTGTGTTGGTTGATGATATGCGATTTAATTGAGCTGTTATCAGATAAATGGTACACGTTAATCGACGCGATAATATAGTGATTATGTAATAAATTCATATGTTGCTTGAATTCATGTTTGGCTGGAAGCATTCTCCATATGGGCAAGTGAATTCAGAGTTAGTATGGCTTAATTGAAGATTTGATTTTTTTTTCTATCGTTGGCGGTGACCAGGTTTGTAAATGTTTGGTTTCTATTTGTTTTTGTTTTTAGTTTAATTTCCTTTTTCGTCTTTAATATGTATGGATGGATCAAATTTCATTTAATTTTATTTCGTCTGCTGAGTCGTTGGTTCATGCAGAACAGTTTAATAGAATAATGTTATTTTAATTCTCTCTTTCACACACACACACACACACACACACACACACACACACACACACACACACACATATATGTGTGTGTGTGTGTGTGTGTGTGTGTGTGTGTGTGTGCATGAGTGTGCGTGTGTTTGGGTACACATAGGCAAACAAATACGCATACACACGCGCGCACACCCACACGCACATAAAGAAGAAAAATCAACCTAACGCCAACGAAAAAGCGCATAAATTATTATTACTTTTTTTAACTTAACATAAAAACAATGCGAGATTTGACATTTACTGATATCTTCTGACGAGTGGACCAAACAATTACACAAAGGTTTGTCTACGAAACTCAGGGGTAGAGCTGCTGAATATAACATCAATCAGCTAAGTGACAAATTTGACATTTGTATTAATCCTAGAACGTCCAGCAGATAAATCAGGGACTGAAGGATGTTTCGACGCTCTGCCAAGACCGTGATAGCTGGAGGGACCAGGTGGTTCTCCTGGGTTCAATGTCTTTATGGCAACAGCAACATAGTAGAATGTTTTTGCAACCTGGGGTGTGATAATTTGAAGTTCTAAATTATTGTTTTTATCTTGTCACCATAAAACTGTCCCCACTCTCATATACGTTTCGCGAATGCTTCCTTGAAAGAAAAATGAAGATAAGAAATTATGGTCTGTTTTAGGTGCAAAATTGAATTACGAATTTTATCTACTTTAAAAATTTGAAAATAAATATTTTAAAAGAAGATATTTGGACAATAGTTTCAGAAATTAGTAACCTTTTAAGATATTTTGAAATTATTTAAAAAAGATATCAACAAAAAAGATATACGAGAGGATACCGAAATTTGATTTAACTGGATTTGTTTTTTATGGATTATCAACTCTTTGTAGGATACTTAAAGCCGAAACATATTTTGGAATTGTAAGAATTTTTTTTTACTGTGGATTTAGGCCCTGGGGCCACTCGAGATAGAGTGCTGCAAAGTAAGAGGTACAGCCTATGCGGGCATGTAGGGAAGATAACGATTTACCTTAGACTTGAAAAGGTTAAGATTGTAATGTATGAGGGAACCGTATCTTGAGAGTCGGTTCCACAGGGCATCGGTTCGTGGGAAGAAGCTGCTGAGTAAAAATTATATCTCACGGGGGAGATATGAAGGGAATAGGCTTGTTCTCTACAATGTACGTGGCGTGTCGGGTCTTAGCCGTGAAGATTAGAACTGGTAGTGAGAGCCCCGCAACGTCTCGTCTGTGAGAAAGGGTTTGTAAGGTTGCTATAAATCACTCCTGGTGTTTATAATATTATGTCTCACTTCGGCTACTCACATCATCAATTCTTTCTCCTCGACTGACTTTAATGGAAGACGTCTGACTCACTTTGAGGTCTTTATTTAAGGCGTCTTGTCTAGTTCATTTGTGTTACTGGGGGTGTATTATTTAATCCACAACAAGGGTGGAAAATAATTCGTCGCCTATAAGGACGCAGAAACACTTTTGATCCCTATCGCGAGTGAAGACTGAGCAGCCCCAGCGCATATATAGCAATGATACTCCATTTTCCATCTGATCAGGTTCTGGTATAGGTAGAGTTGGTTGATTTTGTTTAGCGGCACATCAACTCATATGGGTTCTTTAATACAGAAATCTAAATATTTTGAATTCAATTGTATGCCTGCAGCTACAGGTAAAATGCCTTGTTGGTAATTTTACTATAAATAGGCATTATTGGTAATTTTTTTTACATAAAATGTATTCCTGGTATTTTATACTTTCATCGTGTTTTGTTTTTGTTTGGAGGTTCACTATTTGGCCATAGCTGGGACCCTAAGAAGTGCTACCACCCTGGGTCAGGATGGCCCTGGGAACAATAACAATTAAGAGGTGATTCCACGTTCCACAAAACCTCCAATCTCCTGATTAGAGGCCTTGCTGCTGGATGTAGTTTACCGTCATACCTAGGACTAGGAATGGTAGAGGATAGTATGAGGGGTTACGTACTTACTGGAGGGGTACAGGGAGCCGACCATTTTATCGGCATGTCTTATTAACAGTTTGGTGGGTAGGTGATAACGATGATTTTTCCAGATAACTCATAACTGGTAGAGACCGATTCACACCTTTCACAAGGGTATATGCACGTACGTGAACGTAACGAGCACAACTGGAATTTGAAACTGGAACTCTGTTTCTCATTTCGCGCCACTATCCGTTGCACCACTTGCACACTGAAAGCGTTTGTACCCGAGCAAGAAGTTATTCAAAAGAAATTCTGACGGTTTGTCATTTAGCCAGATTTTACGAAGAAGGGTGGACCGAGAATTCTTCACTCTGTCCGCGTTTTGAATATAAATATTTCTCTGTTTATTTTCCTCCAAATATAGAGAGTGAAACGAAAATATTGAAATCGAGGCTCTCGTTAAAATTTGAAAACGTATGAATATTATTATTAGGTCATTCTTTTGTTTATTCAAAGCGATCCATGAAATCTTGTCTTTATAGGGCGAATGAACATCGCTTGAAAGTAATACGAACATTTAAATGTGTAATTTAGTTCTTAAGCAACAATAATTGCCAATCTTGATCTAAAACAGGCATAGGCAACCTTTTCCGACTAGTTGGCCGTATCATATATAGCTCATCATCAGGCGGGCCTCACTATTAAAAAGATTCAAGATAATTTTTTATTGAAGATGCCTCAGCCATTTTCTTTACGGAAGACCATACGCGTAAACATCTATTTTAAAATATGGAAAAAGCGTTGCTTGTTTTTTGGAGAAAAGATTTCTCAAGAATTAAAAAAGATGAAGTCTGTGTACAATCTTATAACAGATGACAGTGATTAAAGCACTTCTGCATGTGATTTGTTTATTATTATTTATTCGAAAATACGAGAAATATTTTTTTTAAATAAAAGATATATTTCTTCTTCAGACAAAAAAAATATTAAGAACTTCCTGTATCTACAGCAAATGATATTTACGTGCATGGTCTTCCATAGTGAAAATCGCCAATAGTTAAATATGATGTAAATGTGACCTTAAACGAAAACTTTCAAAATTCAGTAAACATTGTACTTAATCATTATTTATGTATGTAATTAAGTATGGGAAAATGTGAGCGAACAAGTGAGGACCAAACGAAACAAACAAAAATTGAATAAACGTTATTTTCCTATAAAATTCGGCGTGCCATTCAGAAAACCAAACGGCCTGCACGTTGCTCGCGGACCGAAGTTTGCCCATAACTGATTTAAAATTTGTTTTGAGAGATTATTTCAAAAATCAGAAAGAAGAGCAATTGTGTGTGGTCAGGAATGAATTACTGACAGAATCGGACTAGATAGGCAAATGAATAACCCACTTTAATCTAATCATATACAGTGAACAAGACCTAATTAGGCGGTAGGTGGGGCTAAAGATTAAAAGAGAGGTTTTTAGTATTGTGTTTTAATGTAAATATAAAAATCTATGATACCTAAGCTTGATATCTAAACAAAACCAGAGAGGCTAATAAATCTCACTTCTATAATTGAGTAAAGCAATTTAGTCTGATACAAAGCGCTATGGTAATGGTGTATCCTGCGAGGATCGAACTCCCGTGTCATTTAAAGGAGACACCTAGATGTTTTACTTGTCTTTCATTCTCTTTCTTACACATGTTCTTTACTATGTTTCACCCAATACGTGGCCTAAGAGCCACTCTATGGAGAGGGTTACTAAATGAAGTTGTAGCTCTGGAATCAAAGCAGCAGAACCTTATGAGTCAGAGATATCCTAACTGAGCGGGCGGCCCAGACACCGAGACAAGTTCACTGGTCTGATGGTTGCTTAAGGTGTGAAACTACTTGTCGCCAATTTCTATGTCCACGCTCTTTATATCTACAAACATTATATCCTCAAGAAATCCCCCCCACCGCATAATTATCGACTAAACAGCAAATATAATTACTCAACTTAGGGCCAAACTACAAAATGCGTTCTTTCTCTTTCTTTCTCTTTTTCACTCATACACTTACTCTCCTTTCTCTCTCCCTTCACACACACACACACACACACACACACACACACACACACTCTCTCTCTCTCTCTCTCTCTCTCTCACACACACACACACACACATACATACATACATATATATACATATGGGTGGGCAGCTTGGTGGTGTAATGGTTAGCAAGCTTGTCTCGCTAGAACTATTACGACTGAATAGTGAGTTCGATCCTCACTAGGTGCTCCATACTTTCGGCCTTGTGCCACATCTGAGCTACGCTTGGAAAATCACTACATATATATGGCCTGATGGTTGCTTAAGGTGTGAAGCTACTTGTCACCATTCAGTGTTGATTTTTAAGCCTATACTCTTTATATCTGCAAATGTTGTGTTCCTAATATTGAGTAATATCCTAGTATAATTATCGACTACACAGTCAACAGAATTACTTGGGACCAAACGGCCAACTCTTCTCCACTTTTGACAATAATATATAGATAAAAAAAAGCAGAGATCGAAATATTATACAAACAAATCTTAAAACTACAAGACAACACATTCATCACAACTCACCACGGATTAAAAAGCTTTTACTGAAAGATGAAAACATAAAAGACAGTTATAGCCATAAAAGAGGAACCCGACTTTTAAATAATGTATGAATGAAGCTCGAAAATGAACTTAAAGAAAAACGTAAACATTGGAAGAGAGATAAAACTAATATTTTTGTTATTTTCAACAGAACTTATTATAATAGCAAAATCAGATAATAGTAAAAGTTCAACAAAATTGTGGGTGAATATTATCCCGGCTATTTACACGGCAATATTAAATCCTATAAACTTATCTTCACGCTACATCGCATAATTTCTCATAAAATATATAGCAGGAGCATCGAACTATACGTGGCAGCTATATTCGTTGCATGGACGAATGGTAGACTTATAGATATGTAAGATAGATTCTCTCGAGAAGAATTGTCTAGCACGATCCAATGAACCAATTTTCTTAGCAGCAGACCTAGCAATGAATTCATTATAGTCTTTCCGCTTCATGCCAGCTGATAATGTTAGCCCGAGAAGACGCAACGATTCATTCTCCTGAGGATTAGCGTCAGCCGTGCGGATGGAAGGCAGAGAGGGGTCTCTCAGATGATTAATAGACAGAAGTTTCGGTTTGGAGGTGTTAAAATTAACAAGCCATTTTTTGCCCCAGTTAACAACTGACTGTAGGTCATTTTTGAGATCAGCCGCCTATTTGGCCATATATATATATATATATATATATATATATATATATATGTGTGTGTGTGTGTGTGTGTGTATAAAAGTGAACATAGAAGTCAACACTTAGAGGCGACAGTCTGTTTCATGCTAGATGCAATCGTCAGAGTTGCCTGACGATTGCATCTAGCATGAAACAGACTATTGCTCTTTCCCGTATCGAGGTGTGGAGAATTTCCTTTCAAACCTTTTGCCTGGAGTCATGTGGAACGTCCAAATTTTGATTATATCATTATTGTCTTTTCGAGTTATATATCTGTTTTAGCTGCTGCTGCTGCTGTTGAAAATCATTATATGATGTGCTTCGTATTATCTGGTACAGTTCTTTGTAATTCTGTAGCGCCAAGACCCACAGGGTTCATCTATTCAGCGCCTATTTCAAACATCAATAACTGAGAAAGCAGTTGATAGTTTAGATATTTCTGAACGAGTTTGGTGCCATATTTTAAAACATGAGTCGAGTTTTTAGGTTACTGTTTTGGTTTTGTAGCAATTTGCGGTATTGGGGAAAACCACATTGCATATTCGTCTCTGGATTTTGTCGAAGGCGTTAAGACGAGCAGCGGGTGATCCACACCATATATGGCAACAGTATTCCATGCAAGGGCGATTGGTTGATTTTTAGATTTGATGGTTGAACTCGGGCGAGAAAAACTTTCTGGCGCGAAACAAGGAACCAACTTTCCTTGCGGTTATACTGTTAATATGAACGAAGCATTTCGGCGGGAAAGCTAAGCCTGGTGAGAACACGAATTTGTATTAAAAAAAATAAATTTAGTACTTGTCTAAACTCAGCTGAAACAGGACGATCAATAACTAAGTACTATTAAAAAGAACAAGACGAGATATCTCTGTTTAAGGACAGCGGAGAATCTCTCTCCCTGTAGATTAAATAAAGTGTTCACTTCGACGCCCAGGGAAGGACAGGGAACACAACGGTGAAAGCTTTGTGATAACAATAACAAAGATGAGGATGTTAGTCCGAATCTAAATAATAAAATGTAAATCAAAATCGTTGTACCTTCAGAAAGACTGGAAGAACTTTTTTTTTTAATTATTTCACCCCAAGCAAGGCAATAAAGCCACTAGGACGCAAGATGTTACTGGTTGTTAGAAAATATGAGAAAAACTACTATAAAGAAGAGAGGACAATAAAAGAACAAGAATGATTGACATTACATTTAAATTTTTGAACATCATAGTTGACTGGGAAGCAAGAAGCCGGAAGAGAGTTCCACAATCTAGAAGTGCGATAGAATAAATTGTTAGCATAGAATTTACGGTTACATCCATTCTATCTATTCTAATATTAGAATGTTTAAAAAATTTATAGAACTGGAGATATTTGTGAAAAGTGATAGTATGAAAAGTTGTTTATCTGTAAAATATCTTAAAATTTGCATTAGAAATTTTTAAAACGAAAATCATTACGATCTGAAAAACCTAACAAAATCAACTAATAACCGAAAAGAAAATTTCGGTAATTATATGAATAAATAAAGGAAGAAATCTTTCAATAAAAAAGAAATAAATATTCAAAAATTAATATAATGTGCTTTTCTAGAATTATTTAATATTCTATCTCTCACTTTCAAGACAGACCTACCCTGAAAATTATAGACCGTTCCCATTTTTTGTAAAGTGGCAAACTCAGAAAATCAGCAGAGGATGAAATATTTATTTTCTCCACTGTAACAATGAAAGACAAAATTGTCGGTTGTGCCGAAGCAAAATTCAAAATTAAAATGGCGATATAAATTCCCTTCGTAAAATTAATGTTGCCTGATAAGAGATTGATTGATATGCAAAAATCTCCACAAAATAAAAGATAAACCTTTTATTATCAATGCAAGCATACAACGATGCTCTCTCTCTCTCTCTCTCTCTCTCTCTCAGCTTTTCATCGACAGGACATTAAACTCCAAAGTTACGTCTCTTTTCATATTCGTGTTGTTGTGACCACCGAACTGGGAATGACCCGTTGTACGCTCATAAGGAAATAATTGGTGAAAATAAACGCTTCGGCAAGAAATGAAGACTCGAACCCTGTCTGCAGCATATTTCGTTATTTATTTAGGGCTTGACTCGCACGGTGGTTGGGTTTAGGGGACACGGGGCAAACATCTGATACTTCTGACATTTCGAAAAAACAGATAAGCTTTTCCTCTCAACCAGTAAGTGCTCACTACCTCGATGAACAGCCTGTCCCCATACAAGCGCGGTTCAGAACTCCCCTCAATCACAACCATTACATAGACCCGTAACCAAAAATCTTCAACGTCCGTTTAGTTGTCACTTGACCCAGAAAGTTTTAATTGTATAGAGTTAACAGTACTATTATTTTTTTTCATTAAGTGGGTGGTCACCTTGAAGACCTCATTTTACAGACCTTGTCGCTAGTCATAAAAGATGAAATAAAAAACTTAAATAAATTCACACACCATTCCCTTGTATGTGGCTATCCCAATCAACTTGTCGCATTAAAACGTTGTTATGTTTGCGGATTAGCTAGTTGAGTCCAACAAATATATATAGGAACAAATGTCCAGATGCCAAAGCTTGATGCAAAAATTGGACAATTTTGCTTTTACATGATTTGGACAATTTTGCTGTTACACCCATTATATATATATGTGTGTGTGTGTGTGTGTGTGTGTGTGTGTGTGTGTGTGTGTGTAGAGAGAGAGAGAGAGAGAGAGAAATGGGATGTGGAGCGCA
This sequence comes from Acanthosepion esculentum, assembly GCA_964036315.1. NCBI lineage: Eukaryota > Metazoa > Mollusca > Cephalopoda > Sepiida > Sepiidae > Acanthosepion > Acanthosepion esculentum. Next base: position 4,572,943 of record OZ038489.1, read on the forward strand.
GAGAGAGAACGATTCCTGTTTATTGATGAATTAGTAGGTCAATACACAAGGTTTCCCAATATCAGTGTCAAGCCTAATTTTCATGGCTTGTCAACTCTGACCTTAAGTGGATAGCGTAACTTAATCTAGCGGTTTGTCCTTTTCTTTCTCTCGGTCATCACTCTCGTACACACTCACACACATACCCCTACACCCCCCCCACCCTGACACACAAATCGAAATATGTAATCATTAAATTTGTTATTTACTCATGTTAGATAATGTCTCCCTCTTTCTAATGAATTAATTCCAAGCAAACTTCTGACAACTGAACTTTGTATTGTTTCTGTTACCGTATTTCGGCCGATCCATTCTACAGCTTTCCAGAGCTCTAAAATAAGAAGTATTGTAACAAGACAAAGGAAAAATTAAGTTGTCCGGACGAATTTTAAAACGTTAATGATATTTTTCAACGTTATATAAACCTGTTTACAGTGCATTCATTTTTTTTATATCACATCTCTTCAGGCAATCATGGCTCTCCACACAGTCCTTTTTTCTCATCTTCAAAACCCCACAACTTGTTGGAAAGGATACCGAAATCTTTTTTTGGGTTTCTTTCTCCACTGATTTTGAATGCAAATTAATCTTTCTCCTGGACTGACTGTATATCAAGACTAGACAGCCCCGTTTACTCTGCTACTTAACCCTTCTCTTAGACCAGGGTTAGGACCCAGGGCTAGGGAGCATAATCCACCCTAGTCAATAATATAAAATAATTAAAATTATATCATATTTGCAAGAATGACGAAATTATATATATATACAGAGCAACCTCGGTTCTCGGACGTCCCAAATGTCGAACAAATAGATTTTCGGACAGAAAATTCGAGATGAAAATGTCTCGATTCACAAACAAAATGTCGCTTCTCGAACAACATTGCCGAGCCGAGCCGAACCGAGCCGAACCGAACCGAGCCGAACCCGAACGGAATCATTTCTGAGTCGACCGCCATGTTGTATATATTCCTGTGTTGTTCTCTGCTTTTCTTTTACAATTTCATTGTACTGTGGCCTTTTTTCCTCTTCATCAGCCCTCAGTTATGGCCCGCCAAAAAGCCAGCAGTGATACTGGTATAGGAAAAAGAAAAGTTAAAAGAAAAACAATTGTTGATGATATTGTCTCAATGGGAAAAACTGTGGGCTTGGATGTCGACAGTGAAGATATTGAAGAGCTGGTGGAATACTGCCTTACTGAGCTTACCACCGAAGAGCTCGTACGCCTTCAGAATGGACAGCAAAAGACTTTGGCTGAGGAATTGTATTCTGAGGAGAAGGAAGGAGAGTTCTTTAACCAAAGAAATTTGTGCTAAATGGGTTTTTTTTCTCGTCTGGTTTAATCCTTCAAATCTATAAATCAACCATTCATCAACCTTGCATGGAATACTGCTGCCATATATGGTCTGGAGCCGCCGCTGTTCAACTCGAGGTCCTCGACAAAATCCAGAGACGGGTATGCAACGTGATAGGTACTGATCTGGCATCTAGTCTACAGTCGCTTTCTCACAGACGTGCTGTGGCTTCCCTATGTCCTTTCTTTAAATAATTTCACGGCAACTGTTCCGACGAGTTGCTTTCTCTTGTTCCCAGACTGCATGTATTTAAGCGAGCTACTAGGTTGGCATCTCGGTGCCACCCTTTCACTATCGAAACGGTTAAATGTAACCGTCTCTTCTACTCAAACAGCTTCTTCTCTCGCACTTCCCCTCTGTGGAATTCTCTTCCTCATACTTGCTTCACTGATAACTATAATCTTCAAATATTCAAGTGTAATGCCAATCGACATCTTCTGATATGTTGATCTTGTTCCCCGTACTTCTCTTTATCCTCTCCCCAAACACGCCTCTTTACTCTTGCTCTCTACCCTCTGTAGCCCCTTGCGTGCTAGTGACACTCTCGCCTTGCTTGGGGTGAAATGATACATTGGTAGCAAATAGAAAAGTAAACCTTTTCAGCGACAATGTCATGTGGCATTTTAGAAAAAAAAAATGCAACGCAGGCAAAGCCAACTAACATTGGACAGGTTGTTACTGAAAGAAAAAGAAAAGGAAGTCTAGAGAAAGATTGACCCGAGCCAAAGAGACAGAGAAGGAAAGAAAGCCCCGAAAGAAAATTACCAGAAATTTTATGGAAAGGTTCCCCACTTCTAAGAAATACATCCTCCCCTTCCGTCCCTCCTCTCCATCCACTTATGCCATCAGATCGCAAGCAAAAACGTGCGTATATAATACAGTGTTGTTATGTTAAATTTATTTCTATTATGTTTCATTTCATTTACACGTTTGTGTTTTATTTACTGTTTGAAGGAAAGGGAAGCTGGTTTTGCGATGCAGAGCTAGCATTGTGACGTTGTTGGGCATGTCGAATGTCCGGTACTGGCTTTCCGTATCTTCCGGTCAAGTCCGATATCGAAACCTCAGAGAAAGATTCACCAGAGCCAAAGTGACAGTGAAGGAAAGAAAGGCCCGAAAGGAAATTACCAGAAGTTTTATGGAATGGAACTCCCTTTCTAAAAATACATCCTCCCCTTCCTTCCCTCCCCTCCATCCGCTTATGCCATCACATTGCAAGCAAAAACGTGCGTATATAACACAGTGTTGCTATGTTAAATTTATTTCTATTATCTTTTCATTTTAAACACACACACACGCATATATATATATATATATATATATATATATATATATATATATATATATATATATATATATATATATATATATATAATAAGAAACAAATAAGTAACGTTTATAAATGTGTAAAATGTTTATTTAAGCCTCATAAGAATTTTGGGGAAATGAATTATGGAAGAGAAAGTTCTGGTACTTTTTAGTTTTGCGTTGTTTGCTTTTTCATTCGTCAAGATTTGTGTTTGTTTTTCATTGGCCAGGTTCTGCGTTGTTTGTTTTACGTCGGTCAAGATTATAATGAAAAGATAGAAGGGTAGATGCTTACAAAATATGTTTGTGCGTGTGTGTGAGAGGGCGCGCGTGTGTGCACGTCTGGTATATGTGCGTGGCCACTTACACACACACACGCGCGCGCGCGCACACACACATACACACACACAAACACACACATACACACACATGAACATTGCAAGGCAAAGACACGTAGGTCTACCTGACTAATGAAACGCAAACAGCACAGAAATAAAAGTCTCGTCACTTTCTCTTGCTTAATTTATTTTCACCAAAATTCTGATGAAGCTGAAATAAAAGCGAAATATGTTAAATTTATTAACGTTTCCTCTTTCTTCCCTATTCTGTGATTCTGTCGTTTTCCAATCAATATATGTTTAAATTATTTAACCAAAACTGTTTGAACGAAAATATGCTGCCTAAATATACATAATATATATAAATACACACACACACATACACATATATATATATATGTATGTATGTATATATATATATAATCTGTTATAGAATGATTGTTATCTATTGGTACAGGCATATTTTCTTGTATGCCCTATCTCCATAATTTGGATAATACAACAGTTACATTTACTGGGAAGAAAGTGTTTTAATTTTTGCGTTGTTAGCTTTAGTCTAACAAGGTAATGACAAAGAATGCTTGACATCCTACGCACTCCCAACATTAAAATTACATAAAACAGTTTTACTGTTGTATTTTGCATTTCCGGCAGTTTACAAAATACGTACTCGATCCACACCCCAAATTAAAAAGCCTTTGTAGTTACGACAAGAGAAATGGTAGCACGAACAAATGTGCGTGCAGATAGATAGATAGAAAGATAGATAGATAGATTTGAACAGACTGAAATAGATAGCTAGCTAGCTAGCTAGCTAGATAGATATATAGATAGATAGATAGATATGAACAGACTGAAATAGATAGATAGATAGATAAGAACAGAGTGTTGTACATATGAATAAACTTACATAAAAACAGGGTCCGGGAATGATGCCTCTCTACTATATATATATATATATATATATATATATATATATATATATATTCGATGCGATGAGAACGAAAGTAATATATAAATTCCAACGTTCATAGCATTAATCCAAAAGATGGCTCAATACCGATCTTAGAGGGATAATTATCTTTTTAGCTTTATGTGTATTTTTTAAATTCTCAAACAAATGGAAAAAAGGAAGTGACGTTTCACATCCGGCTTGCCTACAAACAGGATTGTTCATAACCATTTTCGACCCTCACCCGTCGATGTGCAGTTGAAATGCACTGAAACGAAGTTGCATCTTTGCAGTGAGTAAAATGGTTTTGTCTATATGATAAAATTATAATAAATAAGTAATATATATATATATAGATTTATATATATATATATATATATATATATATATATATATATATATATATATATATATATATATATATCGCAGGCAGACATGTGCACACGCCCAAGCAAACACATACACTCGCAAACATATACACACGTACGCACACGCACAATGAAAGAAATGATACAAGGCATATTTTTCTTCTTTCACTGAGTGTGTGTGTGCGTGTGCGTGCGTACGTGTCTATATGTGTGCGTGTGTATGTGTTTGCTTGGGCGTGTGCATGTACCTGCCTGCGATATATATATATATATATATATATATATATATATATATATATATATATATACATATATATATATATTCATCCACAGACAGACTGTTTCGCTGTTTCACAGCTCATCAGTGTGACTAGACGTCCGGTTGCCTCTAGCTAGGATCGAAACCCGACTGAATTTGCGTCAGTCGGAACTTCTACCACTAAGTCGGCTCACGGCAGGGATGAAGGTGAATTTTTAGCGTGTTTATTTTTAGATTTAGATAAATACACAGTGACTGACAGTGACTCAATTCTACCGAAGAGTCGTGCTATATTAGCTTAAATAGTCTCTGTTTACAAACTCACACCTCAAACCAAAGAGCTCAACCGAAATTAATTTTTTCAGGAGCCAATATATATATATATATATATATATATATATATATATATATATATATATATATATATTATTTATTTATTATAATTTTATAAAAAGTGCATAAATTATTTCATAACTCAATATCAAAGAAAAGCGAGAAAATAATCAGTTGCTGAGTCGGTGAGGATCAAATATGAGAATCCACACTAAAATAAGGTTTAAAGTGATAACATCTGTCGGATCAATACATAAAAATCCATTACTTCTTTAAAAATTGCTTTATTTATATTTGGATACAAAACTGAGCAGATATGAAAATTTCCAGAGTCTGTGATGTGAAGGATTTTACTGATAGATACTATTGAATCTTACTTGATCAGCGAAGATTCTTCGTGGTTAAAGACGGTTAAAGCACGCCGGATCTAACACACACACACACACACACACACACACACACACACACACACACACACACACACACACATTTATTCATATATACATGTGTGTTGGTGTAAAATCAGCAGATAACGAAGAAAAATATACATAGGAGTAACTGGAGAGAGCTGGAAACAGAGAAAGAACGCACACAAAACATTCTTTACAAATAGTAAATACGCAAACTGCACAGGGCTTTCTAAACATAGATGAGAAATTAAAAACCAAAACCAAATCACACCAAAAATATCACGAAATATAAAGAAAACAGCATCAGGCTACAACAATAAATCCAAAAGCTGTAAACTCTGTCTAGAGAAGAAAATAATTATTATTACCTTCCCAGACAAACAAAAATTACTAAATAAACCCACTTGATTGTTATTGTTCCTAAGTTTACCCTGATCCGTGGTGGTAGCACTTGTTAGGGTCCCAGTTATAGGCAAATAGCGAACCCCAAATCTGAAGTAAAAACATTATGAACTTATAAAAATACATTTTTTTAGTAAGAATACCAGCAATACATTTTCATAGCAAAAAAAAAAAATGACCAGCAACACGTTTGTGTAAAAGAAATTACTAAGACATCCAAGAAAATTAAATTTCGGCATTAAATGACCCATAAGTTGTTGATATGCCGTTAAAGAAACCAAACTAAATAAACGATCAGAACTTATTTCAAAATGTAGACATTAAAACAAATTATTACTCCGCTACTTAAAAATCGAAAACTAAAAGCGAATATCTTGTAAAATCCCACCATAATAAATGCAAATATATAGAATATATACAGTGTAACATATAACATATTTTAGACAAAGCCAATGGCTTAACCTAAACAAATAAAATATCCTCCCAAAAATAAACAAAAATCTAAATAAATAAACAAATTAAGTAAATAATAAACAAATTAACAAACTACTAATGCTTATATAAACACGAGTAAATGTAAAAAGGCAGAGGGAAGCTATGTTACGGATCGAATCAAGATGCTAGTTGAAGACCGATAATATTGCAGATTCTTTGGATTTCATCAAGAATTTATATTATTATTATTGATTTGTTTTTTACGGCTTATCAACCCTTTGCAGGTTATGCCCCCGCCTCAAACGAAGCCACCCTCGAATTAGACAGCACCCGACTTATCAACCCTTTGCGGGTTATTTAAAGGTAAAAAAATATTTTAAGACTAAGAATTTGGTTTGAGATAATAATAACTTTTACTGATACAAATTCTACTAATTAATCCATAGTTGGAGGGAGAAAGTGTGAATTCAAACCTTTCCCAACAAAGTTAGTGAATATAACGAACCTGTTTCGAATTGGAACTTGATTCTCCGATTTTGTACACTACACCACCCGCACATCCAAGCTTACAGCATCTGGTATACCCAAGTGGGCACTTATGTAGCTATTGACCAGACTCGACGTAGCTGAAATTTGCCGTAAGCCAAGAATCTTTCGATATATAGTAAAAACACCAGACTGTATGTGGCAGCAATATTTAATATATAGACGAATAGTTGACATATAAAGTTGCAAGACAGATTTTGGTGAGAAAAATTGTCTAGAACGAAATAGTGAGCCAAGCGACTGACTTGAATAGACTCGAAATAATCATTGCATTTCATATCAGTGGAAAAGGTTAGACAGAGAAGGCGCCACGGTTACTCCGAGCTATTCAAGCGGAACCAAAATATAAATAAAAAATCATTGAAATTGCTGCAAAATCAATTTGGAGAGAGAAGTCCATTGTATATTATTTCTGGTCGGCATTTTTTGCCACCAACTTGGCTAAAAGTTTTTACATAACCAAATTGCCAAGGAATTATGAACGTTTCAGATATCTCTCGCATCTATAAAATACTCTTTCTGTGTTATGTAATGAGCTCTCCCATCATCGCCTTTGATACTTTGTGTTTGTATCTTCGATGACTTTTACGGCCAGATTGAGACCCACACAAGATTCTATATACAGGATATGGAACAGCACCTCTTATAAAGGAATTTTAGAACGGTGTTCCGTGTTCTGCCGTATAGAACTGTAACCTTTCAAAAGTTGTAGTGCTTTTATGTGAATATTACTCCACTTGGTACGATGAGAAACCATTTTCTCAAATAACGAATAAGGAGGGGTCACAGAATTTAGGTTTTGTTTAAGGTTATCCTTGTTGCTCAACAAGGGTCTTCCCACTTTCGGAGAACCGTGATGTAGTTGTTTAAAGATAAAATGTGACGGTGTCCTTTCATCACTCATGCGCACATCATGACCAGCCCAGCAAAGTTGCAATTCAATTAAATATGTCTCTATGCCTATAAATTCGCACTTTGAAAACTGATTAATATTAGATGTCTTCTAGATTATAGCCACAGATTGTACGAAATTAGCGCTATGGAAGACATCAAGACAGTGAAAATGGTTCCGGTAGAGATTTATGCGTTATACATATATATATATATATATATATATATATATATATATATATATATATATATATATGTAACACTATTTAGAAACGGCAGGTTAATTAACCAATTAATTAACCACAGAAGTTAATTACGGGGATTACTTAAACCGATAGATATAACGAAAGACATACTGAGCGATAACTTAGACCAATAGATATAACGAAAGACATGCTGAGCGATATTCTTTTTGTTTTGTTATTTTCCCAGAACGGGGGATTAGAGAAAAGATCTTTTGTTTTGTTATTTTCAAGTGCGAATCATTTTTACTTTCTCGCTGAAGTTTGATGCTGAGATATGCCAAATTCTCTGCGAGGACAAAGGAAGGAAAAAGAGAAAGAAAAGAAAGAAACAGAGGGACAAGACTTAACAACTTAGATGATAAAAGAAAAAAAAGGCCACCCACGAAAATTCTGATGGTCATTGTCGTAGGGGTTGGTTGATGAATCCCAGAGCTTTTGGGCAGATAAAACATTGGCTGTGTCAGGATGGCGAACTTGTGTTATCAGTATTCGGTGGGTCGTCTGCCGGCCGCACACGGAGCCCGGCCCTGGATCGAGGAGAGGTCGGCTGGACAGGGCATCTGTGTTCTGTTGAAATTCGTTTGTGATAACAAAAGTCATGTTATTGTGTCTTTCTTAATTAACCCAATTTTCGCCAAAATTCCGTCCACTTAATGTTGGCGAAAAACTTGATTGAGGAATTCCATATGCCGTGAAGTTGGATAAAAATTGAGATTATCATTTGACACCTATTGGCCGAATAGCCAGGCGGAGGTGATCATGTGACGCAGGGAGGAGGCCTGCCACCGCCCATTGAGAGGATAGGTGTGAGATGTTACTGCGAGGAAGTGGGAAAACCGTTGACGCCCTCTAAAGTATGGTGAGATACTCATATGAGAGCAGAAGAGGGTGGGAGTGGAAGAAGATTTCCAAAAATGGAAAATGATAAATATTTCTGACCGAAAACAAAGAAAATCCTTATTGGGGATTTGAAATCAACGTGGTGGCCACACCACGTCCGACCCCACGCCAGGTTTTGATCGGCGTCCATATAAGCAAACGTCTTCGGGTGTTTAGTTCAGTGAGTGAGTGAAGTTACAGCACATTACAGTAAGGAGAGAGCAGTGCAGTGCAGTGCAGTTCGCAGAGAGATCCAGTCGAGCCCAAGAGACAAGGGGACTCGGATACATAACGCCTCGCACAGGTGACCGCACGATTCCATGCCTTCCGACTTAGACTTCTAACCAAGAACAAATTCGTTGAAGTCCGACTTTAGATTTCCCACCAAAGCAAGTTTTCGACTTAGACTTCTAACCAAGAACAAATTATAGAAGTCTGACTTATATTTTCCACCAGAGCCGACTTTATTGAAAAACAATCCAGACATCCAGAACTAGCAAAAAGTGTTACAATCCACATTTTTTTTCTTCGGGCTGGGAGAGAAAGAGAGAGACGCACTCCTGTAACTCAACAAACCGACATAAAATTAATCACTATTCCTAACCAGTCGCTCGCCTTGAAGTTGTTGTTTGTGCTTTTTTTTTTTTTGCCTACATTTATTGTGCAGTATCACCTTGACCCGGATTCGGCTGGCACTACGGCCCGACGTCTGATTGATCTCGTCAACCTAAGATCAAATCACAACGTGGGTAGGTTGAATCGAGATCAAAGCAGTTGCTTCGGTGACCAGGCGTTGGAAGCGAGCCGAGTACGACAAGTTGGTACTAGAACCCAACAAGACTTCAACCGATGTCCCAGGGTTAGCCCGTCACAAAGGACCGACGTCACATTTGGCGTCGTGACTGAAAGAGGACAGGTGTCACACACACACACACACACACACACACACACACATATATATATATATATATATATATATATATATATATATATATATATATATATATATATATAAAGAAATATAGTTTTAAGTTGTGCTACATTTATGGGAGAAAGTGCTCAATCTCAGAAATAGAGCGTATGTAAATATAAAAGTGAACATTGAAGTCAACATTCAGAGGCGACAGGCTGTTTCATGCTAGACGCAATCGTATATATATATATATATATATATATATATATATATATATGCTTGCGTATAACGTACGAGAATGATTTTAATTTTCTTATTAACCGTATCCCCTGTGAAATTATGCGGATTCTAAAAAGGGATTAATCCCTTAAAAAAAAACATTACACACCGCTTTTTAACAGGGGACACGAGGTTGTTTTTTTTAACATCGCCATATACATGAAGGGCCGGATTATCTCGATTATAAGCTGCAGTTTCGCAAACTTTTATAAAGCAATTATTTTAATTTTCTAAGTGTTATAACTTCTAAAATAGTTTGATAAACTGAAATGATATCAATATGACAAATTCTGATTTATTGGCATTTGTAGGAAGTAAAGCAACGAAAAGATAGCTTTAGTTTGTGTCATTGTATTTCAAGTAGATAACATGTTTGATTTTATTTAAAGATGTTTAAATCTTGGAAATTTTTATAAAGCAGTAATTTTAATTTTTTAGATGTTCTAATTCTAAATAGTTTCTAAGTATAAATGTTGTCACTTCTAAATAGTTTCTAAGTATAAATGTTCTCACTTCTAAATAATTAATTTTGCGCAGAAGCGACGATAGCTGATGAGGATTTTCCGAGGCGTGTTTATTGCTTGTTGAAAACTTCTAGTTTCATACACTTAAATGATATCAATATGGCAAACTATATTTAATTTGTTTTGTTGTTATATTGCTATAATGATGTTTATAAAAAATCTTTTTTAGATCGGTAGTGTTGAAATATCTGCTAATTTGGTTTACAATAAATAGTAAAATAGTGGGATTTTTTTTAAGAATATTTCTATTGACAAACAAAACATAGCTATTCTAGTTTATTTAAAGAATTTTAAATCACTTTACTTCAAGCTATGTAAATGTAGCTAAACTATATCACAATTAAAAAAATATGCAAGTCAGGTGCTGTCTAGTTCGAGGGTGGCTTCGTTTAAGGCGGGGGGCATAATCATTATCCTAGGGGCCCCAAAAGACCTTAATCCAGCCCGGCATAATGGCATCATGTTAGTCACTCGTTCTAACAATTATTTGAATATCGGAGATCGGTGTTGAAAGTGGGATTGGCAGGCCGAATTTAAACCCAGGGTTAGTCTATTGAATTCACTCACGCCAAACTACCCTTCTAGAAGGCATGAACCCATCTCTTCTTTCTATCCAGTTATGGGTTAAATAGCACGGTAGACTTAGTTCGCTAGCCTTAAGTGGCAACTAATTTAAGAGAAAAAAAATCTGAATTTCAAAGTGTGCAGGAAACAAGCGGAAACGACGACTGTATTATCCTTCCCAAAAGTACTTTTCAATTCACAGATAATAATGAATAAAATTGAGGCCTTTCAGGATCGTCTACATTCTGAGTTTAAATGACAATAAGAGAAAGAGAATATATGAGGCTTGGTAAAAAAAAAATAATACCTGTTCTACTACAATTCTTAAAATATTACAATTTCTTGAATTTTATTTTGTTAAAAAATAAAGTTTCTAGAAGAGGAACATTTGTGGAATTACTTTCACTTTTCCTACCCATAATTCTCTTTCAAAAGAGCCGTTCCTCTTGACACATGTAGAAAGCAAAGTGTCGTCATACAATGTCTTTTTTTAAAAGGAGAGAGGATTGCAAACATTCACAAAATGTTAGTGAGTGTTTATGGAAAGGCTGCACTTGATGTAAGCACTGTAAAGAAATAGTCAGTCAAGTTAATGGCAATCAGAGAGAGACAGACAGAGACAGAGAACAAAGAACGACTTTTAATGAGAGGGAGACGAGTTTGTGACCAATAGTACCACTATCAATTCTGGTTCTTATGTGAGCATATTATCAAAACGGAGAGCAAGGCTTCAGCAATCTTAGTCACTTTTGAAGATGAGTGATGTGCTTTTGCAACATCACAATGCAAGGCTACACAACAGCTTCAAGACCAGACAAGTAAGCATATCATTGGTTGGAATAACCTACTCAACAGCCCAGACCTAGCTCCCTCAGACTTACCTTTGGAAGTACTCACAGGACAGCAGTACTTTCTTGTGTATAATATGACTTGTGTATAATACGCCCCCGGGTTTCTGAAGCTAAAAACAAGGACTAAATTACTTCCTTGAGTATAATACGATCCCGCAGTAAGATAATCCGTATGTTATACCATATTAAACAATAAAATTTCAATGTCGTACGTATATTTCTGTAAAATATTTAATTTTTCTCGATATGAAAGAAAAGAAAAGAAGCGGATGTTTAGTCCTTGTGCGTTTCTTCTGCTCATTTCCGTCTCAAAACATATTTTTGAAATTTCGGGGAAAGGTGCTTTGTTGTAACATCAATGTTATCAAAATATGACAGATCTTGTGTATTCCCTTTATCCATTTTTTAATCAATTTTAGTGAATTTCTGAGACAAAAGACATCTAATTGCGTCGATTTCTAAAGAAAAAAGATGGCCGCCATATCGAATACTTTTTGTAAAAAATTGTTATCAACCGCTGCCTACTTTTGGCTTTATTATCTATTGGGGTAACTGAATGGATTTACAATCTTGCTGTTTCAAATAAGAGGACTTCTGAGTTGAGTAAAAATCTCTGGAAACGTTTACTTGTACGACTCCAAGTTTTGTTTGTAATTTTCATTCAAAATATATCGGATTATCCACCAGAAAATACAGTGTATGTCGTTCTCATTCATAGGTTGAAGACGACGAATGCGCAGAGATGATATTATGTTGAGAATTAGATTTAGAATTTGGGACCTTGAAACTTTTGTGTTCATTTTGGTATACTTTGTGTACATCTACTGTTAAACCCGTTGTAATTAAAAACATGGACAGGCAAAACTTTCTGACAGAAACTTGCACCACGATTAAGTAAAGAGATTATGTTGAAGACTAGATTTGGAATCCTGCTTCTTTCGAATTTTGGTACGCTATGAGTGCTTCTGCTATTACATCTGTGTAATTAAAGAACAGGGATTATTTTTGAACCGATCATCGTAACACGATTGAGAAAGAAGTAGACGATGTCGAAGATTAGTTTTGGAATTCTGAGAATTTTGCGTTCATTTTGGTTTAGCTTATTGTTTCTATTGTTAAATCTATTTTAATTAAAGACGAACTGGCAATACATTTTGACTTTCTTAGAATAAAGGATAAAAGTGATGGACTGAGCAGCTAGGCTTAGAATCCTAAGACGTCTTTGCTGATTTTGGCATTGCTTTGACTTTTTCTCTTATTAAATCGAATGAATTTAAAAACAAAAAAATGGTAATTTTTATAACATCAACAAAATACAATACTCGCCAGCAGCGCGAAGTAGGTAAACCACTGCTAGTGGTGGACTACTTAGACAGCATATTACCCCCACTTACAATAGTGTCCACCGTATTTATGAGGAGTGGGACATACCCATTAGTGTTCATAGGTACTGTATATAACACATAGTATAAGTGCCAGACCAGTTGCAGCGGCAATATTCAATGCAGGGATGAATGGTAGATTTATAACTGATAGATTCTGGCGATAACAATTCTCGAGAACGACACAGTTTCAAATGATATTTTCCTTTTTTTTTATACTTTGCATCATTTGCAAGGCATTTTTCAGATTTCTGTGTCGCATTTTACATTCTCTGTTAAAACGCGTATCAGATATTTAAATCGTTGTACTTGCTTGATTTTGGTATCTCCAATTTGCATGTTGGGCTGTTCCTTTTGCTGACAGCCATGCATTCTATCTTTTTGCAATTGATGTTTTGTCCTCTCTTCTTGCTTTCCTGCCTTCTGTAGGAGCTCTTGTAGTTTCCTTTCCGTGTCTACTATCAACAGTGTGTCATCTGCATATCTTATGTTGTTAAGATTGTGGCCGTCAATAATGAATCCTGGTAAGACTTCTAATTCTATCAGAATCACCTCACTGTATAAATTGAATAAGTTTGACGAGAAGACATATTCTTGCCATACGTTATACACGCTTAGGAGATCATGTATCTTTGAAGAGGCAGATCATGTATTATTTTGTTTGATTTTGGTATTTCTAATTTGTAATTAGAATTTTGGGCTGTTCCTTTTTACTAACAACCATGCATTCCATCTTTTTGCAATTAATGTTTACTCCTTTCTTCTCTCTTTCCTTCACTACTTTCTGTTGGAGTTCGTGTAGTTTCCTTTCCGAGTCTACTATCAATACTGTGTCATCTGCATATCTTCTGTTGTCAAGATTGTAAATTTTAACATACCTAACATAGTTGAGTCCTTTTTTCTCTCTTTCCTTCACTACTTTCTGTTGGAGTTCTTGTAGTTTCCTTTCCGTGTCTACTATCAACACTGTGTCATCTGCATATCTTCTGTTGTTAAAATCGCCAATAATGAATCCTGGTAGGACTTTTGTTTCTCTCACAATTGCCTCACTGTATAAGCTCAATAAGTCTGGTGAGAAGACATGTCCTTGCCTTATGCTCCTTCCTATTTTTGTGTATTTACTTGAACTCATTTTCTGTCCAAATGCAGGCAATTTGCTGCCAGTATAGGTTCTGCATTATTCTAATGTCCTTCCTAAATATGTCAAGCTTGCCTAGTCGTTCCAAAACACCACTGTAATAAAAGTTATGGAATATACTTATTGGCAGATAGGCCTCATCCTTTTACTGTTCAAATAGATACGACCGTAAGTTCTATGCTAATAGTTTCTTCTATCGCACTCTCGGCATTTTGAATTCTCTTCGAGGTTTCTGCTTTCCTGTGAACTACGATCTTCATTAATTTAAATGTAATGTCAATCACCATCTTCTGTTGTTTTGAATCATGTTTTTATTCTCCTTTCTACCAATTAGTATTTCCTCATTGTTTTTTTTTTCGCTCTGAGTAATCTCTTAGTGGCTTTATTGTCTTGCTTGGGGCGAAATGATAAAAAATGTCCTTAATGCAGATCTTTGCATACAATTTTTTCTTTCCATATTGAGAATACCATGGACTGAACATATGAGCAACGAGGAGGTTTTAGAGAAAATGGAAACAGAAAGGAAACTTATACTTAACATCGGAAAGTGACAGTTGAAATTTCTAGGGCACATAATGAGGAAAGGGGGCTTAGAAAATCTGATACTCACAGGAGAGATTGAAGGCAAGAGAGAGAGGGGGGGAGGAAAAAAGCGCCTATTTAATGAGCTTAAGTAAATGGATGGCGGAACAAGGTTTAAGAGAAATAGCAAAAAAAAAGACAAACTTTATTAAGAGCTACATAGGACAGGAAATAGTGGAGAGCCATGATCGTGTATGTCCTGAAAAGACACGGCACATAGAAGAAGAAGAAGCTTGAGTAAATGGATGGCGGAACAAGGTTTAAGAGAAATAACAAAAAGAGTAACTTTATTAAGAGCTAGAAATGACAGGAAATAGTGGAGAGCCATGACAGGACAGGGAACATAAATAAGAAGAATGTTAAAAAAGAATTTTTCTTTTTGGTGTTGACCGCCGATAGTTGCAATCAGAGAAAGCTGACAAGGGATTCAGTTTTAGATTATTGAATGTGAGAAATTCTCATTGAGACTTTGATGTTTTACCATATTTTGGATTCTATTCTATTCTGGACTCACAGGTGGAATTGACAATCCCATCTGGATGATTGTATTTCAAAAGAATTAATTCATGTCGCAGTCAGATTGGAACTTTCGGCGAGCTTTGATTAATAAAAAAAAAAATCCCAAACCAATAATGGCTTTTTCGGAAGCAAACAGCGAGGATTGAACACAGTGAAAAGAACAAAGAACAGGTCATAAACAACTGACAGTCTACGGCGAACACCTAAATTCAATAAGAAAGAAAAAACGCCCCCTAACCAACACATGTAGATACGAGGAGAGTCGAAAACAGTTATCGGCCTGTCTCCAAGAAAGCTCTCCCAACAAAATTCTTAAGTATGGTCATTTGATTAAATTTTGATAAGTGGGTCGGGCCTAGAATTCTTTCAGTCCTACCAATCGTATATATCTATGATAAAATATAATATTAAGGTATTCTACATCTATGGCTTAAAGTATTCAACATCAGGAATAGAGCGTGTGCTAATATTTCCACGCAACAGTCCGTATGAATAAATCGAAATATAACAGTTATCATCCACCAAACTATATAACAGACTACACACAATGCATCACTGACCTAAATATATAAATAGTCAAGCAAAAACACAACGCACATGGCCTGACAATTGCGTAAAAGAATGAAACACACTGTCATCAATGGGTGTTGACTTCAATGTCCACTTTATATATATATATATATATATATATATATATATATATATATATATATATATAGGTAATTATACTCGTGTCGAAAATCCTTCGAATTCTTGATTTGACAATAGCCAAATCAATCTCGAAGGGAAAAAAAGGTTTTAAAAAAGAAAGAGCCAGGAACATGAAAGTTTGTCGAAAATAATCGCACAGATACAGGTTCAAGGCCCAAAGAAAAAACCCCGATACGAGTAAACAACTAACTAAAGAGCTCGATACAAACGTAGAGCAGACCTAGTGAAACCTAATGAGCCAAACAAACCTACCAAGGTTTCACTTAGGCAGATCGTCAAGGTCAGCTGACCCTGACGATCTGCCTAAGTGAAACCTTGGTAGGTTTGTCTGGCTCATTAGGTTTGACTATATATATATATATATATATATATATATATATATATATATATATATATACTTTATGAATTGTACATTACGGAAATTTATTTTTCTAAGTTCACTGACTATACCATAGAAATCAATGATTCTTTCGCTCTTTGACATATCTTATTTTTCACACTGATGGATCTTTAGCCACCCACCTCATCAGAGGAGCTTCATAGGGAGACCGGTTTAGTCACCGATCACCTGACTAATGCATATATACATACATACATACATACATACATAGATACATACAGATAGCTACCGAGATAGATCTAAACAAACTGGGATAGATAGATAGATAGATAGATAGATAGATAGATAGATAGATAGATAGATAGATAGATACTTGATTTCTATGGTATAGTTATATAGTTTTATAGTCATGTTGCCTGTGTAGCATGTTTTGAAGACAGTGGCGTGCAAGGGGAGGGGATGGTGGCCCCTCTCGACACTCCCTGAGTGGTGGCACATCCGACGGAGTATATTACTTTTTTTGCAACAAAAGCAGCGACAAGGAAGAAGATAAAAGATATAGATAATAATAATAATAATAATAATAATAATAATAATAATAATAGGACCTGTTACAATTCTATGGGACTACACAATACACAATGACAGAACAATCAAAGCCAACCGTCAAGACATTGTTATTTAAGACCACAAACAAAAACTGTGTCTCCTTATTGATATGGCAGACTGCAATGTATCTTTGAAGATATTCGAAAAGCTGTCAAAATACAAGAATCTTGAAATAGAAATCTAAAAAATGTGGCACATGGGAACATCAACAATCCTTGTTGTAGTTGGAGCCCTAGGATTGCTTGGAAAATATTCTAGTAGACTAATTTAAGGGATTCCTGGAAGTCCATGCCTAAAAGAGATACAAAAAAAATGTTCTCATAAGTACAGCCCACACTTTCCGAAAGGCTTTATCTATGTAAAAGATGTTTGTTTTTGTTTTTATTGTTTGTCAGTGGAAAGTGACATGATGCCATTTCTAACCTTAGGTCCCTGGGCGGGACCCGGAAAGAAATGTGTAAACACCAGAAATCAAAGGAAATAAAAATAATAATAATAATAATAATAATAATAATAATAATAATAATAATAATAATAATATTTAGCTCAACTTTAATGAGATATTTCATGCTGTATCTTATTTGCAATTTGGTTTAGAGAAGTTCGTAAATATAAATTTAATAAAAGAGATTCAATTTTACCAGGGAGCGTTGCATTTATTCGCCCATTTCGCTCAGGATTCGTCGAAAAGTTTATCTATATCTTGATTTTCTTTGTACGGTAAAAATATAAACTCCTATTAAATATATTTTATTGACAGTACCACTAAGATAGCAATAAACGGCCAAATGTTTATAATTACAATAAAAACGTGAAATTTCTTTGATAGTATAAATAATTATATTATGCAACCATCATGTAAATTTGGAATGTTAATGTGGTGGCCATCTCATGCAAAAAAATAGGACTTGTTTTAAATCATTGTTGTTCTAACTTCCCACAAAGTTCGGTGTACTCACACAAAGGAGAACGAGACCTCAGAATATCCATCACTAAATTAAGTAAACTTTATTTGTTTATAATGTAAGTATGAAAATTTTAATAGAAAATATTTGATTTTTGATCATTAATTTTCCGCGCGTATGCAAATCCAAATCTTCTATTTTACTATTTATTATTAATAGTAAGTAAACCTGATTTTAGTTAATTTTTAATAGCCAACCATGTCACAGGAGACAAAACGAAAAATTCAAAAATTTCAAAACAAACTTAATTAAAAATTGAAATGAAATATCTTTTAAAAATTAATCTTTCAGCTTATTTTTTGAGAGCACAATATGGTTTCTCTTTTTTGTCGCCATATTTAAGAAAAAAACTATCTCAAAAGATTTTGCAAAAGAAATATTAGACAAGAAATATTTACGCAAAATTTTATCTAACTACTACTGATTTGAAATCGTTTTTTATTTATTTTTATCAAGTGTCACTTATTAGATTTTTTAACCGGTATGTTCAACTTTCTGTAGTTTTATTGTTAAAACAATAAAATACTGCTAAGAAATGTTTCACAAACGAATCCCTTTCGTCAACCTTATTTGTAATCTATAAATAAATAAAATCTGTCGAATTTGTATAATTTGTTAATGTTCTTTATTTAAACATTCCCTCTAACTGATTGTGATAAAACCTTGTGAACAATGGATCTGTCCAAAAGAAAATAAACTAAGTATATTTTGCGATTTTTTAGGGCAGGGGGGCGCCAGTCCCAATCCTCGTCCCGGGCGCTGCTAGACCTTTTGCACGCCACTGATGTAAATTCCAGTGCGCAATCAGCCTAACGAGCAACGTAAGAAAACTTATCATCCAAATTCTGATGAAGAGCGGTAGCAAAAGAATTAAACTTAAAATAGAAAAAGAATAGTGACGTTTCGATAAAAAACCCAGAACAAGAAATGCAACATTATTCTTAGAATAATATCAGGAAGAGCAATACAAAAGGATATATACCTATGTTTTATAGATTATGCAAAGGGTATGATAAGGTATGTCGCAAAGAATTGTTTGAACTGTGAATGAAAACTTGATTTATTTGAGAAGGTTATTAGAATAATACAGAACTTATAATGGAAGCAAATCGCCTGCATGCGGATAGAAAATGAATTCAGTAAATATACATAAATAGAAAGGGGCGTAAGACAAGGAGGTGTCTTCTTACCGGACTTATTAAACTTTTACAGTGATGTGATTCTGAGAGAATTAGAAGTTCTACCAGGATTCATTATTGGTGGCCACAATATTAACACTACTAGATATGGAGATGACACAGTGTTGATAGCAGATATGAAAAAGAAACTACAGGAACATCTACAGAATGTAGTAAAGGAAAGCAAGAAGAAAGGACTAAACGTCAATTGCAAGAAGACATAATATAAGGTTGTCAGCAAAATGAACAGTCCAACATGCGAATTAAAAGTTGAAATGACAAAATTAAGCAAGTATAAAAATTTAAATATCTAGACATTGTTTTAACAAGGGGCGGACAAAATGCACCAAAATCCGAAGGCGAATTGGGGTAGCGAAAGTTGCCTTCCAAAATCTAAGCAAAGAAACAGAGAAAATTCGTTAAAAACAAGGAAAAGGGTAGTAGACTGTTATGTATCTATATTGCAATGAATACTGGACTGTCTCATTACAGAAGAAGAAACTTGAAACAACGAAACAACCAAATATATACTCTTAGGCATGCCATTTATGTAAAGTAGAGAGTTGAACCGAGAAGCGAGACTTAGGGGACGCCTGCGTTGATCACATGGGCCTCGAAGGACTAGCCGTTAACTCGTTAGGAAGGACTTGATAATTAAGAAGACAATTCCAGTGATTCTACAGCTAAAGAGAGCTTGTGCAGCAACCTTCTATGCCACACTCGCTTTGTCAAAAACCTTTCAAATATCGAATGCGATCGTCCTTGACATATGCTTGTTTTGTGGTGTTCGACATCTTATACAAAAACTGGAAAATATAATAATGTAATAGAACATTAAACTATTAATTAAATTTTGAGTATTTTTTATTAAATATTTTAAGTGAATTCTTGCTTCTTCAGTACAGCGTGGAGAATTTAAACTTGCAAAATTAATTAATTAATATGATTTTCGGAAATCTTTTTAAAAATAGTTCTATGAATACAAAAGTATATTAATAAAATTCAAGAGGTGATAGCAAGAGAATTCATTCGACTTGTTTTCGATTTTTTTCAATTAAAACCAGAAAATCTCATCAAAAAGCTGCGCGACTATAAACTTAATATGTTTGGATACTTTTGCAACAGTTCCGATATTAATGCTTAGTAAAAACTAAAGCTCTCCTAATACAAAGTTCAAAGGCCATTAATGAAAGAGGAATACTGAACGAGGTGATGTATGATATATGCTATGACTTAGATTGCCATGTTTGCGGAAAGCAACTCAAAGTTCGTGACCAACTCTCTAATTGTAAAGATTAGAAAATCCTTAAGGAACGTAACTTCCATTTAATTATATAAAGGGTTATTTAAAAAAAAAAGTTCAGGTTTCGAGAATTTACTAAAAACAACTGATGAAGGACAGAAATACATTCAACCGGATCTGAAAAAAAGTTCAAAGTTCATTATTTTAAGGTTGTTCAAATTGTAACTACTCAACATGAGCATCGTGTGTTGCGTGACAAACATCGAATCGGTATTCCACTCCTCACCACATTCCAATTAATTGGTCTGTGAATAACGGCATCACGGCTTTAACAATTCGATGTCTCAAATCTTCAAGAGTAGCAGGCATAAGTGGAATAAACACACGTTCTTTTATATACACCCACAGATAAAAGAAATCACAGTACACAAATATTTGCAGTACACAAAACGACTTTTCTTGTGGTTTGGCCATTTTAAGGGTTGACACAAATTATAAAAATTTAAATTTATACAAAATCTTAAAAAACAACAAAAAGAAGTATTTAAACAAGATTAAAAAGATTTTCATTTATTTTAATAACTTTAAACATTTCCCTATCGTGCTGGATGTGTTGAATGTATTTTGTAAATCATAAAATTTATTGTTAGTAATTTTACTATAAAAATGTATTGTTGAGTTTTATTTGGGGTTTCACTATTTGCCCATAGCTTGGCCTCTAACAGGCGCTAACAGTGTGGACCTGGGAACAGCAGCAATTAAGAGGTGGTTGCACGCTCCTCGAAACTTCCAATCTCCCGATCAAAGTAGTTGATGTAGTTTATCGTCACCTTATTTTGTAAATGATGTGGTGTTGCATGTATGATGTCCACATGTAACTGAATTTTACGGTCCATCAGACCTTCAGCAGGTGAGTTACAGTTGCTCATGTTAGGCTTTCGTGCGGCTCTGTAGCGTGCTAGAAATGTCAGATTTCTGTTATAGTTCCCTCCTCTTAAAAGTGCCGACAAAACGTTCTACCTGGCTGTTTGATTGTAGATAGAAAAATTGGCTGAAGTGAAGGCAGTATCATTGTCAAAGGTCTCTGCTACTCCAAGTCTGTTAAAGATTTGCTTCAGTTTCAGGATCGTTTCTTCCGCGGTAACGCGACTCCTGGGTAAAAGTTCCGGCCATTTACTGTAGGCATCTACAAGCACAAGGAAAGAATTGTCCATTGATGGGTCCCGCAGTGTCAATGTGAAAACACGACCAGAGGGGATCCGGGACAGGCTATGGAAAGAGTGCAGATTTCTGAAGAGACTTAGCTGCTAAGTAGCATTTTGAACAATTATGAGCAAGGTCTTCTAGATTTTTGTCCATGTTTGGCCAATAAACATAGCTAGGAACCAAGGCCTTCGTGAGGCTAATGTCCTGATTTACTAAATTAAATTGTTTAAAAACCTTAATTTGCAAGATGAATGGAGCAATTACACGTTCCCCCAAAATAATGCAGCCGTGATTTTGGATAATGAAGATCGACGATAGAAGAAAGATTGAACTGTTTGTCGGGACATACTGCTGCCCACTTTGTACTGTTGCAGTGAATTCCTTTATGCAAAAATGGGTCAGAAACTGTGACTTGGGCCAATAGTGAAGTTTCTGGCGTTTCTCTAAAAGTGGCTGTGAGCACGGTTCCACGGATTCTGTTGCAACAACTGAGTCTTCTGTTGGTTTGTGGTTCGCATTCTGGATAAGGCATCTGCAGAACAAAATGAATTTATTGAGTGGTGTTTGATTGTAAAATTGGAATCCAAGAGCATGGAGACCCCATCGTTTTCAATCACTGGCAGTATAAACAGGAATACCTTTCTTGGATTCAAAAATGCTAACCAGGCTTTTATGGTCTGTGACTAGGCTGAAATGATGTCCATAAAGCATCTTGTGAAATTTATTCATGGCAAAGATATTTGGCAATGCTTCCTTCTTAATTAGACCATAGATTCATTCAGCAGGTGCCAATGACATTGATGGCCTTCTAATTGCAGTCGGGAAAGGTATGGGAAATTACAGTTTCAAGACCAAAGTCATAAGCATCAAAAATTATAATACTGTCTAAAGATTGATTATAGTGTGCGAGAAGCAAGCCCGAAGAAATTAAAGATTTGATTTTGATAAAATCAGACTGGCAATCTGCTGACCAATTCTATGGAACATCCTTTTTCAGAAGATGATTCAGGGGAGCACGAATACATTGGCGTTCTGGCAAAAAAGACCTGTAATGGCTTATCAACCCTAGAAAAGAAGGTATTATCGAAATATTTACCGGTACTGGTATGTTTTTGATGGCAGAAATATTTTCTGGGTCTGGTTGTCGACCATTCTTGTCAGAATTAAACCCAGGGATATTTTTTTGGCTCTGACATGAATACCATTTGTTGAATCCGCCCGAAAACAGAAAATAGGCAGCAGTTCATCCTCGGTTACGCCCACAACGATGATATCATCAGTGAATGCAGAGTAGCATTTGGAAAACAGTCAGGATGGCGTCCAACGTTCTTTAGAATAGGATTGGCGCTGATTTCACACCAAAAAGAAGACAATTGTATCGAAACAAACTCTTCTGGGTGTTGTTTGTAAGGAGCTCTTTGGGGTTCTAATCAACCTCCATTTGTAGGAAAACATCTGAAAAGTCAATTTTGGGAAAGAAAGTCCCGCCATCTAGCTTTGTAAAAAAGCTCTTGGTATTGGTAATGCGCATTGATGTTCGTCTAAAGAGTTATTGAATCCGGTGAAATAATCTGCACAGATATGGATTTTGCCTTCTTGACAGAGTAATTTGTTGGCTGAATTGCTCCGGTTTGCTGAAAGTGATACAATTCTTGTTCTATGTCAAGAGTAGAATAAAAGGGAAAGGGCTTTTCGGTCTAAAGACAGGCTTAACATCTGGTTTTAATTTCAGTGGCTTTGACCTTCGTGTAACACCAGAGGTTCTTTTGAACTTAGTTTTGAGTGTGAACTATTTTTCAGAGTTGGAAATAGAGGAAGGTGAAAATGTGTTAAAAACAGGATTGAGCGGAACAATGAAGAGGTCGACGCCATCCATGGATCCGAATCCAATTAGATTCAGATCAGAGTCCATAATATAACATGTATCTGAAAGATGTTTTTCATGAAAAGAAATAGTGAAATTAACTCACCGATGAGTAGAAATCTCGTTACCGGATGCATGCTGGTCAATGTGATTTGTTTTCATCAAGCCAGGCTTGTCAATTTATTCCCGCTTGGCTCGTGAGATCAAAGTAATACTTGAAGCTGTGTTAAATTCAAAAAGTATTTTCGACCTTGTTGACAGAAACAGTAATATATGTTTTTACGGGGTTCAAAGTCAAATTTGAAAAGTTGTAGGCAAAATTTGAATGTGACCCTTTTCGGTGCGTTTTTTTTTCTTTCTCGAAGTGAAATTGAAACTAGCTTTTGAATTTGATTTAAAGGTGTGGCTTCCAAGGGGAGACAAAATTTTTCCTTATGTCCGTGTTTGTGACATAACTGACATTTGTGTCATCGCATGAATAATATGCAATTGGAGGAATTTTTCTTTATGTGTTTGGTAGTTTTTCTTTGATTGAACGCTGCTCGTTGTAGACGAATTTGAATGTGAGGGCTGATGTTGAATCATCATGGTGTTTTTTTTTAACGTCCTGTCATTCGTTTGTAAGAGCTGTTACTTTGACATCTATATCCTGTTTCAGTTTGCATAATTGCCGTGTGCGCACATCAGAGTCGCGTGAAAGGCCAGCGATAAAGATAAGACATTTAAATTGATCTTCAGTAAGTGACTGCAGCTGAAATTTCTCACATTCTCGATTAATGTCCCTTGCAAAAGTTACGTAATCGTCTCCATTGCTTTTCGAAAACAAAGAACGAACCCTTTTTTCTTAGGGTTGAAGTTATAAAGATCAACCATGTCGTATCTAGTAGGTGATCTGATTTGTGTTTGCGTTACAAAGACCGATCAAGGAAAGGAGTCAGATAATTGAAATTAATGATGAGAATAAATAACGCCCTTTTACCAACGCAGTTTAAAAATTAGATTTGTCACAAAGGCAGTTATAAGAAGTGGGCATAGTTAGAATACCGAGAAAGAAGGAGGAAGGGGAAGAATTTAGCTCCGCCTGTGCAGAGTAGCGTTGTGAGATGTGAAGTGAAGTAGGTTGGAGTTAAGGGAGGAGTAATACCTGTGACTACTTCCAAGGAAGATAGATACTTCTACAAATTTGGAAAGTTTGTTAAGAAATCAAAAATAAGGAACAAAGAAAACCTTTATTGGGATTAATTAACATTGTGGAAACACATAATCTCCAGAACCCTTTGGCCTCACGTCAATTTTGGGACGAAATGCATATAAGCAGATGATTTTGGGAAGCTCTGAGATTTGGGCTGAGAAGTCGCATCGAGTGCTTCTGGAATCTCTGTCAGCTGTCACCAGAATTGCTGATTCCAAGACTTGAAACCAGGCCTTCAGAAGTTTAGAGAAGGCTCAGTTCAGTATAGAGATTGATGCAGGAAGGGTTAATTTTTGTTGCATCAGTAGCGATATAAACCAATTGAAGATTAACCCCACGAATCTCTCGTTTTATCTTTCATTCTGAAGATATTTTTCCTTAATATTCCTAAAGTTTAGCACCTGCCGCCACGCATCTTGAACCAGTGCTGCGAGACTGCGAGACTGCGAGACTGCGACCTTCCACTGCTCTGAGATCCAGAACACAGCAGCTGGTGCGGATCGAATCGGCCAACGACCAACAACCAGTTTGGACCAGCGTCATCATTGACCAGTGCATAGTTATCCTCCTGGTTGAACCATCGTTCTCAAACCCTGAGGACCGGGCCACTAGACGTGGTTACACCGCCGGGTGTAGGCGGCGGCGGCGAAAGGTGTTATAGTGAAATAAGACATGATAAACCATTTAAAAATATTTTTTTTACAATCAAAACATCCGGTTAAGTATAAGGGTCATTAATTTACATCGCATGTTCTCGTTTTCTGCTAGTTTTAGAGTCATTTTTCTATTTTTAGTATTTTAATATGGAGTTGATTACGGTAGAAATTCCAATTCTTAGTTGTAACAACCGTTCCAAAGTGAAATTGCTCCATGGACCACTAAAATACTACCAATTACTACACCCAATTTGCTATTTTTTGTGTGGACCTCCAGTAATGTTACATGGACTCCGAAATCCATACGGCTCCCGGTTGAGAACCTTGATATATCCTATGAGCACGTCTATATTTCTGAGATGAGGTATTATGTACAGTATTTACATTATTCCTCAAGGACACATGGTACGGTGGATAAAGGCGTTGGTTAGATCCAGTAACAGACCCAAAGAGTGTGAGTTCAATACCCGGTTCAGGCAGATAACTGATAACTTACATCCATCAAACATGGCTCGTGGAACTAGAACAGTCTACCCCAGTGATCGAAATAAAGGGTTCGGTTCGAAATTCCAACCACCTGAAGAAGGCCGGAGCGTACAACGGCCGAAACGTTGTGACAAATATGGCGACAAAGATGAGGACAATAGTCCGAATAATGTAAATACTGTATCCTATGAGCATTTGTAAGTCTTCAAGATGTTAATAGGAATGAGACGATGTGCATAAAGCCTTTTTTTTAAATGAGGAAAGGCTTTGCATAGAGCAAATCCGAATCTCTGAATAGATTTGTCCCTTAAAAAGAAAACAGATCTGCACCAAGTCACAGGTATTATATCAGAATCTACATTCCCAAGGAGAGATATATTAAAGAATGCCAGGTCTCTCTCTCTCTCTCTCTTTCTCCCCCCCACTCTCTATCTATCTATCTCTCTTTCTCCCCCCCCCCCACTCTCTCTATCTCTCTCTCTCTTCCCTTACAGCACGCTTACATATAAACCAGGGTATTTTTACGTTCCCGCGAATAGAACACCGGATACTCATGTGTGAACTAGATGACCTTTGACCCAGCTAACGGGTACATCCGCCCTTAAACAGATCTTATTTTTCACCCTGCTGGAATTTTAGCTACCGACCTCATCAGTCAAGCCTAATGGGGAGACCTGTTAACTTACTGATCACCCGACTAATATATACATATAGATATGAAGAGACTGAGATAGATAGATAGATAGATAGATAGATAGATAGATAGATAGATAGATAGATAGATAGATAGATAGATAGGAAAAGACTAAGAGAGATTGATTGATGAAAAGACTGAGATAGATATATGACGAGACTGAAATAGATATATGAAGAGACTGAGATAGATAGATAGATAGATAGATAGATAGATAGATAGATAGATGAACAGGACGAGATAGATAGCTAGATAGATAGCTAGATAGATAGATAGATAGATAGATAGATAGATAGATAGATAGATAGATAGATAGGGAGGAAGGAGCAGATAGATAGATAGATAGATAGATAGATAGAAGTCCTGGCATATACAGGTCGAAAGCTTTGCTCGGAAATCTTCTTCCAACTCAACACTCGACTTGATTGGAGTACCCACATCTTATTTCCCTCCTAGAACAGAGGTTCTACTGAGCGATATGCGCATAACCCGGTCATTGGTCTCGGGTATTATTTCTAAATTAGACTCCCATAAGACAAGAGGATGTGACGGGATCCCAGCCGTCGTCCGAAAGAAATGTGCTCTCGCGTTGGCTCCAATTCTCTTCACACTCTATAAGTATTGCATCGCTGCTTCCCGCTTCCCAGCTTATTGGAAGTCCTCCTCTGTAGTTCCTATTTTTAAGTAGTCCGGAGAACCTTCTGATTCCTCTAACTATCGCTCCCGGCAAAGTATTCGAAGCTTTCATCAATGCTGAAGTGGTTAAGCATCTTACCCCTCAAGACCTACTCACTGACAAACAATATGACTTCCGTTTTGCCAGGTCTTCCGCTGATGTGCTAACGTCCATCACTGAATATGTATATCAAGCTCTTGATAATAACGGTGAATATCGAGCTGTGGCTCTAGATATATCGAAGGTGTTTGACAGGGTTTTGCATGCTGGTTTTCTATGTAAGCTCCAGGGCTACGGTATTACTGGACATGTGTTTGATTTAATCCAATCATTCCTATCAAATTGTGAAATGAAGGCCACTTTGAATGGGCTTGCATCTAGATCCTTTCACACGAAAGCGGGTGTTCCCCAAGGCTCTATCCTGGGTCCTACACTGTTTCTGATCTTCATCAATGATCTGTCCTGATGTTATCAGTTCCCAAGTAGGCATTTATGCTGATGACACTACCATTTACTCCTGTCTCAACAGCAAATCTGTCAGAGTTGACACAGTTAACCTGGCTGCTGCTTTTGAAAATTATCTCCAGTCAGTGATAAACTGACAGGAAATGACTCATAAATTTGAATGCCTCCAAAACGAAACTACTCTCATTTAATCACCATAAAGAAATTTCCCTGCCCACCATCGGTATGACTGATTCTACACTCATGGAGAGCAACACGCCGCACCTTCTTGGCCTCACATTTTCAACAGACTTGAAGTGGGACGACTACAATGAATCAATAGTTGCATCTACTGCAAGGACAGTTGGGTCATTGTGTTGTGCCAGAAGGTTTTTCTTGTCCATCTTGCACATTTACACATCTACCATTAATCTGTGCATTGAATACTGTTGCCATATTTGGTCAGATGTTCCTGCTACCCATCTTAAGATTCTTGACAAGATCCAAAGAAGGCTCTGCAATGTAACTGATCCTGACATGGCACCTCGACTTCAGTCACTTTCTCACTGGTGTGATATGGCTTCCCACCGACTTTTCTACAAATGTTTTCATGGTTATTGCTCTGATGAGCTTTTTCCCTTGGTGCCTGGACTATGTGAGTTTAAGCGTGCTACTAGATTGGCATCTAGGTCCCACCCTTTTATTATCGAATTAGGTAAATTTGACCACCTTATTTACTCCAACAGTTTCTTTTCTTGCCCTCCCCCACCTGTGGAACGCCCTTCCGTTTCCTTGTTACCCTCATAACTAAAATCTTCTTTAAATGCAACGTCAATCGGCATCTTTTATCTTCTTGAACCCCGTTCAGATTTTATCCTTTCCTCGGTCTCTCCTACGCCCAGTTTTTCTCTCCCCTTCACTCTCTTTAACCCCCTACGAACCAGTGGCTTTCCCGCCTTACTTGCGGTGAAATGATTAAAAAATATGAAAATACTGAGATAGATAGATAGATAGATATGAAGAAACTGATATATATATATATATATATATATATATATATATATATATATATATATATATATATATATATATGGAGAGAGAGAGAGATGAAGAGACTGAGATAGATAGATAGATAGATAGATAGATATGAACAGTCTGAAAGA
Organism: Acanthosepion esculentum; assembly: GCA_964036315.1. NCBI lineage: Eukaryota > Metazoa > Mollusca > Cephalopoda > Sepiida > Sepiidae > Acanthosepion > Acanthosepion esculentum. Next base: position 4,601,879 of record OZ038489.1, read on the forward strand.
AAGAAGAAAGAAAGAAAGAAAGAAAGAAAGAAAGAAAGAAAGAAAGAACGAAAGACAGTAAGGAAGGAAGAAAGAATCAAATGTCTTGATTACATATGAATAAGCAACGTGATATTCTGGGACGCCTTTTATTGGAACAGATTATTAAGCGAGTTTATTAAACCCTGACGGCACTTTCGTCATTTGGATTCTTGTTGGCTGCCCCATACAGATGACCTTCCTGTCAAGCATCGTAAACATCAATAATGGCACACGTAGGTGTAGCCTCGATGTTGGTAAGCCCATTTCATGGACTGCAGTGAACGTGATCTTCATTTGGTGCAACGCACTTTTGCGGCTGTTTCTAAACAACAGTGTCTTACAAACTAGTTCAAAGACCATCATTTGTGACTGCCCTTATTTCCGAGCTCACTGGAGATCTCACCATTCTCGCCTTGTGCCAGACTAAGCCTTTTAGCAGTTCGTGATGTATATAAAATATGTAAAATATAAAATACATAAAAGTTTTTAGTCGCGCATAAACATTTAATGCAAACAAA
>OZ038489.1:4607417-4609917 GCA_964036315.1 Acanthosepion esculentum
GGAGGACAGCTTCCACCTATTTGAGGGCCAAACAAGGGGTCGCCACCTCTGGTCTGAAGTCTGACTGCTGGAGGAGGCATGCGCTATTTGGCCGAAAGTTGAATCGTCGGGTTGGGGAAAACGTGCCTTGACTGTGAACGAACACATGACGACTACGAACAAAAGAGACTCTATTTGTTTGCAAGTTGTTATGTTGCGTCCTGCTTGCTATCAAGTCTCGCTTTGAATATTTTCGCGTTCAGTGACAGCTGCCAAGTTCCTTCTTCTTCTTCTTCTTCTTCTTCTTCTTCTTCTTCTTCTTCTTCTTCTTCTTTGAATTCCTTTTCTTCTACTTCTTTTCTTTTTATTCTCCCTGATTTTCATTTTCTTTCGTACATTTTCATCTATATGGTTTTTTTATTTCTTTCCTTTTTTTTACTTTTTCGCCTATGTTTTTGCTACTATTTTCGTTATTGGTTTTGTTCGGAATTTCTTGTTTTTCATTTTTGTTTTAATCAGTTTTTCCCCATCATTTTTCTTTCTTCCGTATTTTATATTTTTTTATTTCTTATCAACTCACACATCTTTTTTTTCTTCTTTTCAGACTCTTTCTTTCTTTCTTCTTTTCTTATTCACGGTTATATCTTTTAAGCCAACTTTCTTTCTTTTTTATTTAGATTATTTCATTTTCAGCTTCCCTCTTTCTTTCTCTCATTCTTTCTTTCATTATTTTCTTTCTTTTTCTTTCTTTCTTTCTTTCATTCTTATTTAATTGTATTTCCTTTTCGACTTTTTTCTTTCTTCTTTCTTTATTTCTTTCTTATTTACGCCTTTTTCCTTTTCAAACTTTTTCTTTTTTTTCTTTCTTTCTTTCTTTCTTTCTTATTTACGTTTATTTATTTCCTTTTCAACCTTTTTCTTTCTTCTTTCTTTCTTTCTTTCTTTCTTTCTTTCTGTCTCTCTTATTTACGTTTATTTATTTCCTTTTCAGCCTTTTTCTTTCTTCTTTCTTTCTTTCTTTCTTTCTTATTTACGTGTATTTCCTTTTCAAACTGTTTCTTTCTTCTTTTTTTCTTTCTTTCTTTCTTATTTACGTGTATTTCCTTTTCAACCTTTTTCTTTCTTTTTTCTTTGTTTGTTTGTTTCTTTCTTTCTTATTTACGTTTATTTATTTCCTTTTCAACCCTTTTCTTTCTTTCTTTCTTATTTACGTGTATTTCCTTTTCAACCTTTTTCTTTCTTTTTTCTTTGTTTGTTTCTTTCTTTCTTATTTACGTTTATTTATTTCCTTTTCAACCCTTTTCTTTCTTTCTTTCTTATTTACGTGTATTTCCTTTTCAACCTTTTTCTTTCTTTTTTCTTTGTTTGTTTCTTTCTTTCTTATTTACGTTTATTTATTTCCTTTTCAACCCTTTTCTTTCTTTCTTTCTTATTTACGTGTATTTCCTTTTCAACCTTTTTCTTTCTTCTTTGTTTGTTTGTTTGTTTCTTTCTTTCTTATTTACGTTTATTTATTTCCTTTTCAACCCTTTTCTTTCTTTCTTTCTTTCTTATTTACGTGTATTTCCTTTTCAACCTTTTTCTTTCTTTTTTCTTTGTTTGTTTGTTTCTTTCTTTCTTATTTACGTTTATTTATTTCCTTTTCAACCCTTTTCTTTCTTTCTTTCTTATTTACGTGTATTTCCTTTTCAACCTTTTTCTTTCTTTCTTTCTTTCTTTCTTTCTTATTTACGTGTATTTCCTTTTCAACCTTTTTCTTCCTTTTATCTTTCTTTCTTTCTTTCTTTCTTTACTTATTTTTCAAGGCATTCTTCCCACTCTCTGTTTTTAACCCTCATCTCTTTGCAATTTTCATTCATAATTCCCTACTCCCAACGCCACGCCCGCGTTTCTTTAATTTGAATCTTTTTCTCCTTTTATTTAAGTCGATCTTTTTTCTCTCTCGGTCATGTGGTCTATGGCGTTCCCGCATCAATACACACACACACACACACACACACACACACACACACACACACACACACACACACACACACACACACACACACGATCCTTATATGTTTTCGCCTCTTTCCTCTTCTCTATTAATGACCAGTGTTACGTATTCATGTCTTAGTCACAGCTCTTTTACTATCGCGTGTGTACATATAAGTGCACATCGCTACGCACCTGAGTTTATACACTCTTCTTCTTCTTCTTCTTCTTCTTCTTCTTCTTCTTCTTCTTCTTCTTCTTCACGTTTCTACTCGGGTGACTCCGTGTATTGATGCTACCATTCGGACATCGGATTCTGTCGATCTTGTTTAGTGAAGCTCAACAAACGGGAGTGTAGATAGATTTATAGATGCAGGTGCGTGTAGACAAGGCGAACGAGAGGAGGAGGAGGAGATTAGAATGAATTGCGGGGGGGGGGGTGAGGTACTTGAACGCGATGGGGGGCGGCGCCTAAAAAGATGCGACAGGGAAAACAGGCAAGTGCGCTTGCCGCAGAGCGATGGTTAGTGGTTTAGCCTTTTATAAA